>CM038680.1:372105325-372317239 GCA_021605205.1 Aegilops longissima | reverse complement strand
GAGCCTCTTGCGGAGGAATCGCACGGATCTCAAGGATCGGCAGAAGGAAGCCTATCTAGAGGAGAGCTCCGCAGCAAGTGGGAGGAATGGAGGGAAGATTGGTGCTGGATTGTAGAGAGAACCGCAGCCATTTACCGCCCGGCCAAACCCCAATAGTCTTGTGACAGCGATTGGAGCAACTTGGCGGAAGATGCTAGATTAAAGATTGCCGTCACACTGGATCCTGCGCCTCGGGCTTGCGGACTCCTTTGTGGCGCAGTTGGTGCACAATTTCGCCGTCACCGCGCGCCCCTTGCGAGGAGAGGAGGAGACCTGCACTGGGAGTTCAGAATGTGGCGGATATCATGAGGTTGCGTCCGGGCCTCAACTTCAACTTCACCGTCTTGGAATTGGGCGCAATGCTCTTGGAATTGTTCAAGCCGACCCGATCATCCCGAATGGTTCGGGCTGCCGAGGAGTCATTCAACGTGCAACAATTCCTCGCTCGACCGCATCCGTGCAATGATGCCGTTGTGCGACTTCGCATGGAATGTTCCAACCTGGCAAGAGCACTGTAGATGGCGTCGTCGGGTGTTCTTGATAGCTTGGAAGAAGTGCCGATCCGCCCGATGAGCAGAAGGGCCTCACCAGCGACACCGATAGCGAGATGCGGCGCGCCATACGAGTTGGAAGAAGCGGCGGCTGCTCTTTGCGTGGCGGTTTGGATTCACCGTGGAGGAGGAGAGGCAGCAGGCGGCAAGCCTTGTCGTCGAGAGGAGCTTACCAGCGAGGAAGAGCTGCCGAGCGAAGCTGGCAGCGAAAGCCGCCCGGCGCCTCCTCCCCACCTTGAACGGCTTGCCCGCGAGTGGAGCCTCGGCTCACCACCAAGCGTCTCCGCAAGGCAGGGAAGTGGCGGCGGCGAGATGGGCCAAGCAGCCATCGCGCCACGCGGCGCGCTCCCGGCAAGCACGATTGCAGCAGAGTGCCTGCACCTGCTGCGCAACAAGCTGGGCGAGGCCTTCGGGACCACAGCTCCTGCACCCGCCAGCGGCCAAAGGAACCTACTCTTCCAGCTCGTTGCCCGGGCGGGCGAATTCGATCTCTCGCTCAGCTCGAGGAAGAAGAAAGTAAGAAGATTTTTTGTTGTACTTGTAGTTCTTCAATCTATTGCTTTGTCTTGTATCTGATTTGCTTCCTCTGAACCTATTCCTTTTAGGAATATTTGGCCGAAGGCGTCGAAGAAACCAAAGTCCCGGTGATTGTCGCCGAGGATGAACCCACCTGGCAGCAGAGGCGTGTCAAGACCACCTTGCGGACCGGCAACCCTTCAAAAGCAGCCCGGCGCAGCCCAGCGTAAGTGTATGATTTACTTCCTTTGTTAGGCGTACATAGGTGCTCTTTATTTGCTGATATCATTGTTGATTTGTGTAGGAGTAGAGCAGCCCCACCGGAGTGCCACAGCCGCTCTGTCATGCCATCTGCCGACTACACCGCCAAGGGAGGATCCCCGGCAAGGGAATGCTCTCCGGCAAGGAGGCTTCTCGGCAAGGATAGCTCTCCGTGAGGGATGGCACAGCGACCCTCCGGTGGTTGAGACCACGGTGAAGATCCAACCGCAGGTAATCCTCTTGCCTGAAAACTTCCCTTGTGTTTTCTTCTTGATCTTCTTTTTGGATATTTGCTTGACTTTTCTTTCTTTTGGTCATCGAGATCAAATGCCCTACGAGCCAATGGAGACCGAGGTCACGGCGGAGAAGCATGCAGCAACAGCAGCGCCATCGTTGCCGAGGAAGAAGCGGCGCTGATGACCCGCTTGGCGAAAGAGGCCGCCAAGGCTGCCTTGCGAAGCTAGCGAGGGTCGGCGATCGCACTGCGACCACGAGGCCACAGGGCGCCAGGCGCTACACGACCGCCGATCCTCGCGCTGCCGCGGCGCCCGAGCTCGAAGAGCCTCGGCTGGCGCCTATCGAAGGCAGCGATGGCGTCTTCATCAGCGCCCACAGGCGTCGAGCTCAAGGCGCCGTTGAAGAGACCTTTGTGAAGAGCTGCTCGCCTCCGTGGGCTGGCGCTGGTCGGCGTAAACAGCAGCGGCGAGTCGGAGGAGGAACAAGCTATTGCGAGGAAGCTCTGTGCGCTCTCTCGCACCCGACAACCAAGCTGAAATCCGGGAAGCGCTTATCGCGGCGGAACGAACATAGAAAGCGGAGGAGCTCGGGGCATCAACAAAGCTCTCGGTCCTTAGCGGAAGGCGGGGGCGACTTCGCCGAGGCGCCAAAGCTTTCACCCTCGAGAGGCTGAGGTTGAAGAACAGCTTGCTGACTTCTTGCCGGCTATCTGCGAGGAAGGCGGTGGCGCAGCGGAAGATCAATCTTGACAGCCATGAGCAGCTTGCATTGCGAGCAAACATTTAGCGGAGCGCAAGGAAGCAAAAGGGCGCCCTTGCTTGCTGAGGGCTGCCAAGAAGGAGTTAGGCGAAGGTGGCGCGGTGGAGGCCAATCTCGAAGAAGCGGAGCTTGCTGCACTCAAGCATGGCGAGAAGGGCGCCTACACTCTTGGCGAGCTGCAGGGCCGTCTCGCCGAGAGAACAAGAAGCTCAACGCCGTCAAGGACTCAAGGCAGATCTCGAGCTGAAGCTGACTACTTTGATCACGAGGCTGTTGGGCGGCGCCAAGAGGCGGGAGGTGGCCTTGTTGGAAGATCAAGGCCGGCCAGGCGTTCTTGGCGGTCTGCTTGCCGCCGAGCACCTTGGGGAGAATGTGGAACCTTTGGACGAGGTCTCGTGAATGTAGCCGCCGCCATCGGCGAGGGAGCTGATGGAGCTGGGGATGGTGGATCTCGGGTACTCCTCGATGACACCTCAACCCAGCGCCAAGCTCGAGCTTGTTCTTCAAAGGCGTGGTGGCGGCCCTCAACGACTCGGGAAGAGATCCGAAGCAGGTGGCTGATGAGTCACGCCCGGATCTATCACGGGAGCTCTTGAGAAAGTCTTGCGATGAAGGTGGCCTTCCATAATCCGAACCTTAGCTTCACCTGCGTCCTCAAGTCCTTGCCGCCGGATCTTTGATGTGGGCGCTCAAGACCCTATCGCACCATTGTGGACAGGGTGGCGGGATCAAGAGGTTGATGGCGACGCGTGAATTAGGCCGCCCGTTTATCTTTTCCTTGCGGCTGCTGATCATGTTATGAGAACAATCTATTAGAGCTACGGCAAGCTATCTTGTAATATAACTCTATTTTGGGTAATGATTGCTATGTTATTTCCTTTACTTGATTCCTTCCTTTGTATGTTTTGCCCTACGCTTTTAGGGAACTTATCGGTGCGAGCACCTTTGCATGGCGTGAGTCTTGGAACATCGGCAACCTGCTTTGGCGGTGCCGCTTCCGACAAGCAACCTATGTAACTAATTCAGCTCACTTAAGTTGTTGGCGGACTCGAAACAAAGTAAAGGCGCAACTAGCTACGAGTTAGTTCCTCAGCGCACAGGTTTTCCATTCAAAAGAATGGTGGTTCGAGGAAGATAACCAAAAATTTAAAAACTGGTTGCTCAAATTTTAGCAACTTAGCTTTTCGTCGTTTGCTTCGGTAAGGCGAAACTTCCTCGGCGGCGCTTGGTCCACACCATTATCTTCTCCCGGCAAACTTGTGCGAGAAACCTTCCTTTCTTTGAGAAAGAAAGAAGAAAATAATGATATGGAGCCTTATGGCTCGTTATTGCTTACGGAATAGGTGCTGCACAAAGTGTCGGATAGCATGCAAAAATAAAGTAGAAAGCATGAAATTGACAAGATGTGCGAGCACATTAGTTTCTTATGCTGCAGGTCTGCGCTGGCTTTGTACAAAGGATTACATGCAACATCGGCAAGACTTGTACAAAAGGTGGTTGCGAAAGCAGGTTCAACAGCAGCGCCCTCTGAGTAAAACTTACGAAGATGCTCAATATTCAGGAGTTGCTCACGGAATGCCATCTTTGGTCTCAAAGCGGACAGCGCCAGAGCCTAGTGATTCGTCTCACCCGGTGAGGGCCTTCCCACTTGATTGTCAACTTGTTGGAATTCTTGGCGGACTGAGCAGCGAAGAACAAAATCGCCTTCCTCGAGACTTACGGCACTAACTGCGGCTATGGTAGCGGCGCAAAGCTTGCTGTATCGAGCAGCTCGAACAACACACGAAGGCGGTCCTCCTCAAAGAACGGCGCGTCATCTTATCGCAGCTGCTCTTGCTCAAACTCATCATAGCGAGTACTCGAGGTGACCCATTATCTGAGTTCCGTGGGGAGAACTGCCTCTGCTCCATAGACTAGGCGAAAGGTGTCGGCGATGGCTCGATTTGGCGTCGTCTGATCGACCAAGAACCACCGGCAGCTCCTCAATCTAGTTTCTTCCGCACTTGTGCAGCTGTCGAAAGTCCTGGTCTTGAGCTCGCGCAACACTTCAACATTGCCCTCTCCGCTTGACCGTTACTTCTCGGATGAGCAGCGAAGCGAAGCGGAACCTTGGCACCAAGATCTTGGGCGTATTGCATGAAGGTGCGACTTCGTGGTGCGTGCCGTTATCGGTGATGATCTGTTAGGAATCCGAAGCGGCAAACAATCGACTGAAGAACTTATTGCTGTTGTGTTGTCACCTTCCTCTTTGCTTCCACTTCGGCCACTTTGTGAACATCGATTACAGCGTACAAGTACTCAAAGCCCCGACAACTTCGAGGGAAGGGGCGAGGATGTCGAGCCCCGGACGAAAATGGCGGGATAAAGGGATCGTATGGAAAGCTTGAGCTGGCTGGTGTATCTGCTTGGAATGGGCCAGCACGCTTCACACTTGGTTACTTGTGCGGTTGCATCACGGAGGCTGTTGGCCAAAAGAAACCTTGCCGGAAAGCTTTGGCCGGCAAGTGCTCTTCGCCAATGTGGTGACCACATATGCCTCCATGTATCTCATAGCAGCTTACATCCATCTTCCGGTGAATACACTTCAATTTCACACCGTTGAGTCTTCTTACATGCAGTGTGTAAGTGCGACAAACTGGTACATACTTGAATGCAGGGCTACTCTTTACGCTTCTTCTTGCTCTTGGGAAGTTCTCCTATCTGAAGAAGCAGACGATTCTTGCGCCCATGGTGGAGCTTGCGGCTCGACAACAAGGACTAAAGGCACATCTGCTGCTGCGGGAACATCCGCTTCTACGGCGAGAACCTGCGGCTCAGCCGGAGCTTGATGTTCCACAGCAAGCTTGCGAACAAAACTTGTTGGGGCGTCTTCTTCAACGGAACAAACCGTAGGAGTTGCGAGCGGACTGCTCCTCGGCACTCTTGGTGTTGATCTTGGGGACCTTCTTGGCGGCGGCTTGGGAAGCTCTGCCGAAATATAGTCACCGAAATCAACTTCCTTTTCTTGTTACATCCGATTGATGGTGCTCTGATTGGTTGAGTCAGCTTGAGCACAAAGATCCTGGTTCCACAGTAACTTAAGTGCGGCGCACTTTGGTGAGCTATCGGCAATGTCGTTTTGAGCTCTTGGAACATATTCCATCTGTAGGCCGTCAAAGTGCTCTTCTAGCTTTCTCACTTCATCAACATAAGCCTCCATCAATGGACTCTGATAATTCTTGTTCACTTGGCGGACGACAAGCTGTGAGTCACCCCTGACAATAAGCTTCTTGATCCCAAGGTCTGCTGCTATCCTGAGACCGGCAAGCAAACCTTCATACTCTGCAGTATTGCTTGTTGCTTGCTCCTTGGGAAAGTGCATATGGACTACGTACTTGAGGTTCTCTCCGGTGGGTGCGACAAGTAGCACGCCCGCACCGGCGCCTTGCAGCGAGAAGGCACCATCAAAGTACATAAGCCACTCTTTGCTTGCTTTCTTGACTGGGATGCTTGTTTCTGGAATTTCTTCATCTTGTGTTGGCGTCCACTCTGCTATGAATTCTGCCAATGCTCTGCTTTGGATAGTTGAAGTGCTTTCAAATTTGAGGCCAAAGCTTGCAGTTCGGTGCCCCTCGACAATCCACTGTTGCCTCTGGATTTTGCGGTATCCTTTTGATTGGAAAAGCAGTGACAAGCTGTGATCTCATGTGCTTGAAAGTAATGGCGCAGCTTTCGAGGCCATGAGAAGGCGAAAAGCAATTTCGCACACAGAGTACCTTGATCTAGCCCCTGCGAGAAGGCCCGACAAAAGTAAACTGGCGCTGCACCATCCTTCTCTGCATCTTCTCACACACTGCGAGATCCATCCTTGTCGGGACGAGCTTGCCGATGAAGCCCCCAGCTTGTCATTTGGATGCATCTGCCATGGTTCTTGGCTCATCATCCGCCTCCCTCTCCGCTACTAACGCAACACTAACCACTTGATTGGTTGCCGCTATATATAGCAACTTCTCTTGTGGCCTAGGTGCGACAAGTATTGAGTGGAGGGCGAGTATCTCTTTAAGTCTGTGGCGCAGCCTCCGCAGAGTCCATTTCATTGGACCTGCCTTTTCAATATTTTGAAAAAGCGGCGGTAGCGCTCAGCAGAACCTAGAGATAAACTTCTTGAGAGCAGCTATGCAACCGGCAAGTCTTCGTACATCCTTGGCGCGCCGGTGCTTCAATCTGCTCAATGGCCTTGATCTTGTCGGGATTGGCTTCAATTCCCTGAGACACGAAGAACCCGAAGCTTACGGAGGATTCAGAACACGCACTTCTCGGGGTTGAGCTTGAGGTTGATCTTGCGCAGATTTGCAAAGGTTTCGTCTAAATCTTGAATCAGAGTCGCCCTGTCCTTGCTCTTGACCACTATGTCATCCATGTAGGCTTCCACATTTCTGTGCATTTGCGGCTCAAAAGCGTGATGGACTACTCTTGCAAATGTTGAACCAGCATTCTTTAGACCAAAGGGCATCCGTATGAAACAGTATGTGCCACATGGGGTGATGAATGCGGTCTTCTCCTCATCCTCTTCTGCCATGAAGATCTGATGGTATCCTGAGTATGCATCAAGAAATGAAAGCAAATCACATCCAGCCGTGGAGTCAACAATCTGGTCGATACGCGGCAAGGGAAATGGGTCTTTGGGACAAGCTTTATTAACATCGGTAAATTCGATACAAAGCCTCCATTTCCCATTTGCCTTGCGCACGACTACAGGATTGGCCAACCACGTAGGATGGAGCACTCCTCCCTGCTGCTTCCAGTTTCTTGATTTCTTCTGCGATGAATTCTTGGCGTTCCACTACTTGCTTCACGACCTTACGCTTAGCGGGCGGCGTGAGGACAGGCGGCAAGATGGTGCTCAATTACTTTCACAGGAACACGGGGATGTCGGGCGGTTGCCATGCAAACACGTCGGCGTTCGCCCGAGGAAAACAGCAGCGCGCCTTCCTATTTAGGGTCGAGAGAGGCGCGATGGTGAAGGTACCACCAGTGCCGTCCTCCTTAGCGGACACTTTCTTGGTCTGGTGGAGCTGCCATCGTCTTCTTGTACTTGCGGTGGAGCTCGATGGTGCGTCCTCGGCGGTGGCGCAGCACTCGAAGAGGTGCGCTTGCCGAGTGGGCATCAGAACTCTTGCCGGACTTGGTCTTCTTCTTCGCCCCGGGAGCTTCAGCGGCAAGTGACTTGCGTTCGGTTGCGGCTGCTGCTTCCCGGTAGATCTTGTCGGCGCAAATAAGAGCGTCCTTCTTGTCGCCAAGGACAGAGATGACACTTATCGGGCCTGGCATCTTGAGCATGTTGTAGGCATAGTGAGAGGCCGCCATGAATTTGGCGAGTGCTAGACGGCCAAGTATCCCATTGTAAGGCAATGGAAAGTCAGCAACGTCGAAAGTGACCCTCTCAGTCCTGAAGTTCAGCTTGCTGCCAAATGTCACCGGCAACGTGATCTTTCCCTTTGGCTTGCTCCTTCCCGGATTGATTCCTTGGAATGTGCGGTCTCTTGAGCTGTTGTCGGGGATGCAGGTTTACGGAGTACGGCTGAGAGATCGAGGTTCAAGCCGCCCGCCGTCAACTAGCATCTTTGTGACCTTGAGGTTGCGGATAGTTGGTGAAACCAACATCGGCAAGCACCGACGCGATGATGCGATCAGGGTGGTCCTCAATATCAAAGATGATAGGCGTCTGGACCATTTCGAGAGGTTTGCGTGACTCGACGGATGGCTCTGCTGCATTTACTTCCGCATCCTTTGCTTGAGCTGGCGGTGTGAAGTATCTGAGAAGCACCGCCGTCAACGCACAAGACCTCTGTGGCTTTCTGGAACTCCTGCTCATCGGCCTCATCATCATCCATGTCTTCGTCATCGTAGTCATCTTCATCCTTGTCGCGGCCGCGGGGAGGTCTGTCTCCTTGCCGCTGCTTGGCCTTGCCGCGGCGTCCTCCCCGGCCGGGGCGCTTCTTGCCGGATCCTCCAGCACCTTCTTGAGCCTTCTCCTTGTCGCGTCGCTCGTACTCGGCCTTTTGCTGCTCGACAAGCTGCTCAACTTTCTTGCAGCTCTGGAAATCATGGCCCTTGGTGCGGTGGATCTTGCAGTACTGCTTGTTGGCGCCGTCCTGCTTGTCGGCGACTGCCACAGACTGGCAATTGGCGTCCGCAGCAACCTCCTTGCCGGAGCTACCAACTTTGGCTTTCTTGGCGCCACCTCCGTTGCCGGACTGCTCAACAACTAGCACTTCTTTGCCCTTCTTTTTCCTGTTGTTCCGCTGCCGGCTCTTCTTTGCTGGGGCGGACCCCTCACTATCAGATCCTGCTGCTTATGCATTCTCTCGAAGTCTCCTCCTTCCTTACTTGCGTGCACACTTGCCGGCCGGGGCATATAGCTCACTGGCGTCTCTGATCTTGCACGCGCATCTCCTCCGCATCCTGCGGTTTGGCGTGTTCGGTGGAGCGCTGATTACTGTGGCGGGGTGGACATCTGGGATGTTGTCTTTGCCTGCAGCTGAATCTCTGAATGTACTTGCGGGGCTCTCCTTCCTTACGGCGGCGAGATGAAGATCGCTCTCTTGGCCATGAGGCTTGTGGCCGCTGTGAAAGGCGCCGACAAACTGATGGCACAGATCCGCCAGGAGGATATGGAGTTGTCCGGCAAGTGCATGAGCCAGGATCTGACATTGGGCTTGAGCACTAGCGGGAAGTAGTTGGCCAGGATCTTGTTGTCTCGTCCCCCGGCAGCTTGCACCGCAATGGTGTAGATGCTGAGGAACTCCGACGAATCGTCTTGCCGTCGTACTTCTCGATCGTCTGGTTTGAAATTCTTCTTCTTTGGGCCTTTGGACTTGCCGCAGCTCACGAGTGAGCGGGGCAACCTACGCGTCTGACAAGTCGCTGGTTCCCCAGGCGCATGCATGTCGACAGAAGGCCCGGTATTGGATGGTCGGATTGACTGCGCTTCTCTTGGCGCTTCGGCGCGGTTCGGCGTCTTCTTGTTGTCGTTCATGAAGAACTTGGCACGATCGCGACGAGCTCGTGGATCTGATGGCGGTGGAGTCATTTGTCGAGGTGGATCCGACGAGTTGGCGATCTTGGCCTCGAGGCGGAAGTGCATGGTGGTTGCACCCCCACAGGTTTAATCGCCACCGGCTCGCGCCTTGTCGTCTGCCGCGGCAGCGATGTGTTGGTTGCCGCGAGTGTCGCCGTTAAGCGAAGCCAATGAGACTGAATGGTGGCCCTCCATTCATCGACCTTGTCGGCTGTTGGAGGTGATCTAGAAGCGATTGAGCTCTCGCCAAAGCCTGCTGGGTGGTGGGTGGAAGTGGCGAGCGGCGCGAGGCGGGATATGCTCGGACTCTAACTATGTTAGAAGGGCGATATCCCGTCCGGCGACAAATGCCTCGCTTCGTGCTGCATGTTGGCGTGCATCTGGCCTTGAGCATCCCAAGATCCACCAGCTCGATCCTGATCCAACGAGCGTATGGTGCTGTGAATACCATGGCGCTGTCGGTCCCGCGCCTCTGAGATGGGCGCGGTGCATGTACCGAAGTCTGCGCAGCCTTGTTCTTGGACTTGGCATCACCGTGGACTCCTCGTCGGCGCCGTTCTTCCCAAGCGTCTACCCCACCACTCGTTTGCTCCGATGGTGAGTGGGATCGGCGCAGACGGCTCGCTGCCGCGAAGCCTTCTTCTTCGGTGGCATGTCGATGAATGATGAAGATGTTGCTCGTGTGAGCGCGGATCAGGTTCACACAGCCTCGCGCCCTACTGGGCGCCAAAGATGTCGGGAAGCTGATCGACCAGGAACACCTATGGGACGGCGGCCGAGCCCCTTCGGTTCGAGGGGGGCGGAGGTGCACGAAAAAGCGAATCGGCGAAGCACCACGAGCAGTTTACCCAGCCGGAGCTCTCGGAGA
Organism: Aegilops longissima; assembly: GCA_021605205.1. Taxonomy (NCBI): domain Eukaryota; kingdom Viridiplantae; phylum Streptophyta; class Magnoliopsida; order Poales; family Poaceae; genus Aegilops; species Aegilops longissima. The sequence goes on along the minus strand of CM038680.1, from coordinate 372,306,948 downwards.
TAATACTCCTCTTGCTGCATGTCTGATTACCACTGTGTTCTTGTTAGGGGCGCGAGAGCTAGACCTAAGCGTGAGTGTTCTCTGGTTCGAGCAGGCGAACCCCTCCCACGTTGCGCATGGGCCTCCTTTTATATGCTCAAGGGTCTCCGGCGGTGGCAGCGTGACAAGGGTAAAATGGAAAAAGAGTGCGGTTGGTAGAGCTACTTGTACGATGTATCATACCTAACCATGGCGGCAAGGGACAAGGGCATTAAATGCCCGTCTATGTCGCCTAAGCAGTGCGAAAAGGGACCGTCAGGGGCGCCACCGCTTGCCACGATGGCAATCTTGTCAGCACCGCTCTCCACCGCGCTCCGCTGGCTGCTGACCTCTTGCCACGCGGCGCCGAAAGGTTCGAGGCGACACGTTGGTGGATGTCTTTGGGCGCAGTACAGATTAGTGATCTGCATGGCAAGCGCCTTGCCGCGGTTGTTGCCTCGTTGAGTCCGGAAGCTTGTCGCTCACCGGACCTTCCCGGCAAGCTCCTCTTGCCGGGGCCTTGTCTCCTAGGTGCCTTGGCTGGCCTTCCCGGCAAGCTCCTCTTGCCGCGGCCTTGTCTCTTTGGCTTGAATACTTTGTTCTTGAATGGCTCCAAAGGAACCACGGAGGACCTTGGCGGTCACCCGGCAAGCCTTGCCGCAGGGATGCTGCAACTGCCCGTGCACGAGTTCGGGATACTAGGGTACCCCTACTCTAGTACACCGACAACGTAAAACTTTGATACGTCTCCAACGTATCTATAATTTTTTATTGTTCCATGCTATTATATTATCTGTCTTGGATGTTTTTATATGCATTAATATGCTATTTTATATTATTTTTGGGACTAACCTATTAACCTAGAGCCCAGTGCTAGTTTATGTTTTTTCCTTGTTTTTGAGCTTCGCAAAAAAGGAATACCAAACGGATTAAAACCTTCGCGATGATTTTTCTTGGACCAGAATACACACAGGAGACTTGGAGTGCAAGTCAGAAGAGCCACGAGGCGGCCACAAGGGTGGATGGCGCGCACCCTACCTTGTGGGCCCCTCGGTGACCCCCTGGCCTAGATCTTCCTCCTATATATTCACATATATTCCCAAACCACCAGAAGTATCCACGAAAACACTTTTCCACCGCCGCAACCTTATATTCCCATGAGATCCCATCTAGGGACCTTTTCCAGCACCCTTCCGGAGGGGGATCGATCACGGAGGGCATCTACATCAACCCTATTGCCCTTCCGATGAAGCGTGAGTAGTTTACCTCAGACCTACGGGTCCATATCTAGTAGCTAGATGTCTTTTTCTCTCTCTTTGATTCATAATACCATGTTCTCCTTGATGTTCTTGTAGATCTATCCGTTGTAATCTTCTTTTGCAGTGTGTTTATCGAGATCCGATGAATTGTGGACTTATGATCAGCTTATCTATGAATATTATTTGAATCTTCTCTGTATTCTTATATGCATGATTTGGTGTCTTTGTAATTCTCTTTGAACTATCGGTTTGGTTTGGCCAACTAAATTGGTTTTTCTTGCAATGGGAGAAGTGCTTAGCTTTGGGTTCAATCTTGCGGTGTCCTTTCCCAGTGACAGTAGGGGCAGCAAGGCATGTATTGTATTGTTGCCATCGAGGATAAAAAGATGGGGCTTACATCATATTGCTTGAGTTTATTACTCTACATCATGTCATCCTACTTAATGCGTTACTCTGTTCTTCATGAACTTAATACTCTAGATGCAGGCAGGAGTCGGTCGATGTGTGGAGTAATAGTAGTAGATGCAGGCAGGAGTCGGTCTACTTGACATGGACGTGATGCCTATATTTCATAATCATTGCCTTGGATATCGTCATAACTTTGTGCTTTTCTATCAGTTGCTCGACGGTAATTAGTTCACCCACCGTATTATTTGCTTCTTGAGAGAAGCCACTAGTGAAACCTATGGCCCCCGGGTCTATTTTCCATCATATTAGTTTCGGATCTACTATTTTGCAATCTTTTATTTTTCAGATTTATAAAAAAAAAACCAAAAATATTTACTTTATCTTTTGTTTAGTTTCATCTATCTCTACCAGATCTCAATTTTGCAAGTGACTGTGAAGGGATTGAAAAACCCTTTATCGCGTTGGGTGCAAGTTGTTTGATTGTTTGTGCAGGTATTGGTGATTTGTGCGTTGTCTCCTACTGGATTGTTATGGTTCTCTAACCGAGGGAAAAACTTATCTCTACTTTGCTACATCACCCTTTCCTCTTCAAGGCAAAAAACAACGGAAGCTCAAGAAGTAGCAGGAAGAATTTCTGGCGCCGTTGCCGGGGAGATCTACACCAAGTCAAGACATACCAAGTAACCATCATAAAACTCTCATCTCTTGCATTACATTATTCGCCATTCGCCTCTCGTTTTTGAAGGAAATATGCCCTAGTAGCAATAATAAAGTTGTTATTTATATTTCCTTATATCATGATAAATGTTTATTATTCATGCTAGAATTGTATTAACCGGGAACTTAGTACATGTGTGGATACATAGACAAACAGAGTGTCACTAGCATGCCTCTACTTGACTAGCTCGTTGAATCAAAGATGGTTAAGTCTCCTAGCCATAGACATGAGTTGTCATTTGATTAAAAGGATCACATCATTGAAGAATGATGTGATTGACTTGACCCATTCCGTTAGCCCAGCACTTGATCGTTTAGTTTATTTGCTATTGCTTTCTTCATGACTTATACATGTTCCTATGACTATGAGATTATGCAACTCCCGAATACGGAGGAACACTTAGTGTGCTACCAAGCGTCTAGCGTAACTGGGTGATTATAAAGGTGCTCTACAGGTGTCTCCGATGGTGTTTGTTGAGTTGGCATAGATCGAGATTAGGATTTGTCACTCCGATTGTCGGAGAGGTATCTCTGGGCCCTCTCGGTAATACACATCACTATAAGCCTTGCAAGCAATGTGACTAATGAGTTAGTTACGGAATGATGCATTACGAATGAGTAAAGAGACTTGCCGGTAACGAGATTGAACTAGGTATTGAGATACCGACGATCGAATCTCGAGCAAGTAATATACCGATGACAAAGGGAACACGTATGTTGTTATGCAGTTTGACCGATAAAGATCTTCGTAGAATATGTAGGAACCAATATGAGCATCCAGGTTTCGCTATTGGTTATTGACCGGAGATGAGTCTCGGTCATGTCTACATAGTTCTCGAACTCGTAGGGTCCGCACGCTTAACGTTCTGTGACGATCGGTATTATGAGTTTATGTGTTTTGATGTACCGAAGGTTGTTCGGAGTCCCGGATGTGATCACGGACATGACGAGGAGTCTCGAAATGGTCGAGACATAAAGATTGATATATTGGATGGCTATGTTTGGACATCGGAATGGTTCTGGGTAAGTTCGGGCATTTACCTGAGTACCGGGAGGTTACCGGAACCCCCCGGGGAGTGTATGGGCCTTATTGAGCCTCAGTGGGAGAGAGGAGGAGGAGGCCTAGGAGGGGCGCCCCCCCAAGCCCAATCCGAATTGGGAGGGGGGTCGGCCCCCCTTTCCTTCCTCCCTCTCTCCTCCTTCCTACCTCTCCTACTCCTACTTGGAAGGGGGGGGGTCCTACTCCCCTAGGGCGCGCCATAGAGAAGGGCCGGCCCTCCCCTCCTCCACTCCTTTATATACGGGGGAGAGGGGCACCCCATAGACACACAAGTTGATCATTGTCTTAGCCGTGTGCGGTGCCCCCCTCCACCATAATCCACCTCGGTCATTTCGTCATAGTGCTTAGGCGAAGCCCTGCGCCGGTAGCTTCGTCATCAGCATCATCACACCATCCTGCTGACGAAGCTCTCCCTCGACACTCAGATGGATCAAGAGTTCATGGGACGTCACCGAGCTGAACGTGTGCAGATCGCGGAGGTGTCGTACTTTCGGTACTAGGATCGGTCGGATCGTGAGGGCGTACGACTACATCAACCGCGTTGTCATAACGCTTCCACTTACGGTCTACGAGGGTACGTGGACTACACTCTCCCCTCTCGTTGCTATGCATCACCATGATAGATCTTGCGTGTGCGTAGGAATTTTTTTGAAATTACTGCATTCCCCAACAGTGGTATCCGAGCCAGGTTTATGCGTAGATGTTATATGCACGAGTAGAACACAAAGAGTTGTGGGCGATAATAGTCATACTGCTTACCAGCATGTCATACTTTGATTCGGCGGTATTGTTGGATGAAGCGGCCCAGACCGACATTACGCGTACGCTTACGCGAGACTGGTTTACCGACGTGCTTCGCACACAGGTGGCTGGCGGGTGTCAGTTTCGCCATTTTTTGTTGAATCGAGTGTGACTACGCCCGGTCCTTGTTGAAGGTTAAAACAACACACTTGACGAAAAATCATTGTGGTTTTGATCCGTAGGTAAGAACGGTTCTTGCTCAGCCCGTAGCAGCCACGTAAAACTTGCAACAACAAAGTAGAGGACGTCTAACTTGTTTTTGCAGGGCATGTTGTGATGTGACATGGTCAAGACATGATGCTAAATTTTATTGTATGAGATGATCATGTTTTGTAACAAGAGTTATCGGCAATTGGCAGGAGCCATATGGTTGTCGCTTTATTGTATGCAATGCAATCGCCCTGTAATTGTTTTTACTTTATCACTAAGCGGTAGCGATAGTCGTAGAAGCAATAGTTGGCGAGCGACAACGATGCTAGATGGAGATCAAGGTGTCGCACTGGTGACGATGGTGATCATGACGGTGCTTTGGAGATGGAGATCAAAGGCACAAGATGATGATGGCCATATCATATCACTTATATTTATTGCATGTGATGTTTATCCTTTATGCATCTTATTTTGCTTAGTTCGGCGGTAGCATTATAAGATGATCTCTCACTAAATTTCAAGGTACAAGTGTTCTCCCTGAGTATGCACCATTGCGAAAGTTCGTCCTGCCGAGACACCACGTGATGATCGGGTGTGATAAGCTCTACGTTCACATACAATGGTTGCAACCCAGTTTTGCACACGCAGAATACTCGGGTTAAACTTGACGAGCCTAGCATATGCAGATATGGCCTCGGAACACTGAGACCGAAAGGTCGAGCGTGAATCATATAGTAGATATGATCAACATAGTGAAGTTCATCATTGAAAACTACTCCATCTCACGTGATGATCTGACATGGTTTAGTTGATTCGGATCACGTGATCACTTAGATGATTAGAGGGATGTCTATCTAAGTGGGAGTTCTTGAGCAATATGATTAAATTGAACTTTAATTTATCATGAACTTAGTCCTGATAGTATTTGCATAACTATGTTGTAGATCAATAGCTCGCGATGTAGCTCCCCGTTTATTTTTGATATGTTCCTAGAGAAAAATAAGTTGAAAGATGATAGTAGCAATGATGCGGACTTGGTCCGTGATCAGAGGATTATCCTCATTGCTGCATAGAAGAATTATGTCCTTGATGCACCGCTAGGTGACAGACCTATTGCAGGAGCATATACAGATGTTATGAACGTATGACAAAGCTCAGTATGATGACTACTTGATAGTTTAGTGCACCATGCTTTACGTCTTAGAACCGGGATTTCAAAAACGTTTTGAACACCATGGAGCATATGATATGTTCCAAGAGCTGGAATTGGTATTTCAGACTCATGCCCGAGTCGAGAGGTATGAGACCTCTGACAAAGTACTTAGCCTACAAGGTGGAGGAGAATAGCTCATCCAGTGAGCATGTGCTCAGATTGTCTGGGTACTACAATTGCTTGAATCAACTGGGACTTAATCTTCCAGATAAGATAGTAATTGACAAAGTTCTCTAGTCACTATCACCAAGTTACTAGAACTTCGTGATGAACTATACTATGCAAGGGATTAGAAAAGTAATTTCCAAGCTCTTCGCGATGCTGAAATCGGCGAATGTAGAAATAAAAAAAATAGCATGAAGTGTTGATGGTTAACAAGACCACTAGTTTCAAGTAAAAGGGCAAGGGATAGAAAGGGAACTTCAAGAAGAATGACAAGCAAGTTGTCACTCCTGTGAAGGAACCCAAAGCTAGACTCAATCCTGAAACTGAGTGCTTCTACTGCAAAGGAAATGGTCACTGGAAGTGGAACTGCCCTAGATACTTGGTGGATAAGAAGGATGGCAAAGTGAACAAAGGTATATTTGATATACATGTTATTGATGTGTACTTTACTAGTGTTTATAGCAACACCTCGGTATTTGATAACGGTTCAGTTGCTAAGAGTAGTAGCTCGAAACGGGAGTTGCAAAATAAACAGACTATTTAAGGGCGAGGTGATGATGTGAGTTGGAAGTGATTCCAAGGTTGATTAGTGGAGAAGCGTGTATTTACAAGAAAGTGAGTGGGAGCTCTGTAGCATTTCTAATATTATATGTGGATGACATATTGCTAGTTGGTAATGATATAGAATTTCTGGATAGCAGAAAAGGATACTTGAATAAGAGTTTTTCAATGAAAGACCTCGGTGAAGCTGCTTACATATTGGGCACCAAGATCTATCGAGATAGATCAAGACGCTTAATTGGACTTTCACAAAGCACATACCTTGACAAAGTTTTGAAAAAATTCAAAATGGATCAAGCAAAGAAAGGGTTCTTGCCTGTGTTACAAGGTGCCAAGTTGAGTCAGACTCAATGCCCGACCACTTCAGAAGATAGAGAGCAAATGAAAAGTGTTCCCTATGCTTTAGCCATAGGCTCTATCATGTATGCAATGCTATGTACCAGACCTGATGTGTGCCTTGCTATTAGCTTAGCAGGGAGGTACCAAAGTAATCCAGGAATGGATCACTGGACAGCGGTCAAGAACATCCTGAAATACCTAAAAAGGACTAAGGATATGTTTCTCATTTATGGAGGTGACAAAGAGCTTGTCGTAAATGGTTACGTCGATGCAAGTTTTGACACTGATTCGGACGATTCTAAATCGCAAACCGGATACGTGTTTACATTGAACGGTGGAGCTGTCAATTGGTGCAGTTCTAAACAAAGCGTCGTGGTAGGATCTACGTCTGAAGTAGAGTACATAGCTGCTTCGGAAGCAACAAATGAAGGAGTCTGGATGAAGGAGTTCATATCTGATCTAGGTGTCATACCTAGTGCATCGGGTCCAATGAAAATCTTTTGTGACAATACTGGTGCGATTGCCTTGGCAAAGGAATCCAGATTTCACAAGAGGACCAAGCACATCAAGACACGCTTCAATTCCATCTGGGATCAAGTCCATGTGGGAGACATAGAGTTTTGCAAGATACATATGGATCTGAATGTTGCAGACCCGTTGACTAAGCCTCTTCCACGAGCAAAACATGATCAGCACCAAGACTCCATGGGTGTTAGAATCATTACTGTGTAATCTAGGTTATTGACTCTAGTGCAAGTGGGAGACTGAAGAAAATATGCCCTAGAGGCAATAATAAAGTTATTATTTATTTCCTCATATCATGATAAATGTTTATTATTCATGCTAGAATGGTATTAATCGATATATTGGACAACTATGTTTGGACATCGGAAGTTTTTTGGGAGGTTTCAGACATTTACCGGAGTACTGGGGGGTTACAGGAACCCCCCGGGGAGTATATTGGCCTAATGGGCCTTAGTGGAGAAGAGGAGGGGCGGCCAGGACAGGCCGCGCACCCCCGCCCCCTCTAGTCCGAATTGGACAAGGAGGGGGGAGCGGCGCCCCCCTTTCCTTCCCCTCTCTCTCCTCCTTCCCCCTTCTCCTACTCCTACTAGGAAAAGTGGAGTCCTACTCCCGGTGGGAGTAGGACTCCACCCTTGGTGCGCCCTCCTCCTTGGTCGGCCACCTCCCCCCTAGCTCCTTTATTACGGGGGCAGGGGGCACCCAATAACACATAACTTGATCATTGATCTCTCCCAGCCGTGTGCGGTGCCCCCCTCCACCATAATCCACCTCGGTCATATCATAGCGGTGCTTAGGCAAACCCCTGCAATGGTAGCTTCATCAACATCGTCACCACGCCGTCGTGCTGACGAAACTCTCCCTCGAGCTCTACTGGATCGTGAGTTCACGTGACGTCACCGAGCTGAAAGTGTGCTGAACGCGGAGGTGCCGTACATTCGGTACTGAGGATCGGTCGATCGTGAAGACGTACGACTACATCAACCGCGTTGTCATAACGCTTCTGCTTAACGGTCTACGAGGGTACATGGACGACACTCTCCCCTCTTGTTGCTATGCATCACCATGATCTTGTGTGTGCGTAGGAAATTTTTGAAATTACTACGTTCCCCAACAGTGGCATCCGAGCCAGGTTTATGCGTTGATGTTATATGCACGAGTAGAACACAAGTGTGTTGTGGGCGATACAAGTCATACTGCTTACCAGCATGTCATACTTTGGTTCGGCGGTATTGTTGGATGAAGCGGTCTGGACCGACATTACGCGTACGCTTACGCGAGACTGGTTCTACCGACGTGCTTTGCACACAGGTGGCTGGCGGGTGTCAGTTTCTCCAACTTTAGTTGAATCGAGTGTGGCTACGCCCGGTCCTTGATAAGGTTAAAACAACACTAACTTGACGAACTATCGTTGTGGTTTTGATGCGTAGGTAAGAACGGTTCTTGCTCAGCCCGTAGCAGCCACGTAAAACTTGCAACAACAAAGTAGAGGATGTCTAACTTTTTTTTGCAGGGCATGTTGTGATGTGATATGGTCAAGACATGATGCTATATTTTATTGTATGAGATGATCATGTTTTGTAACGGAGTTATCGGCAACTGGCAGGAGCCATATGGTTATCGCTTTATTGTATGCAATGCAATATCCATGTAATTGCTTTACTTTATCACTAAGCGGTAGCGATAGTCGTAGAAGCAATAGTTGGCGAGACGACAATGATGCTACGATGGAGATCAAGGTGTCGCGCGGGTGACGATGGTGATCATGACGGTGCTTTGGAGATGGAGATCAAAGGCATAAGATGATGATGGCCATATCATATCACTTATATTGATTGCATGTGATGTTTATCCTTTATGCATCTTATTCTGCTTTGATTGGCGGTAGCATTATAAGATGATCTCTCACTAAATTTCAAGGTATAAGTGTTCTCCCGAGTATGCACCGTTGCGAAAGTTCGTCGTGCCGAGACACCACGTGATGATCGGGTGTGATAAGCTCTGCATTCAAATACAACGGGTGTAAGCCAGTTTTGCACACACAGAATACTCGGGTTAAACTTGACGAGCCTAGCATATGCAGATATGGCCTCGGAACACTGGAGACCGAAAGGTCGAACGTGAATCATATAGCAGATATGATCAACATAGTGATGTTCACCATTGAAAACTACTCCATCTCACCTGATGATCGGACATGGTTTAGTTGATTTGGATCACATGATCATTTAGATGACTCGAGGGATGTCTATCTAAGTGGGAGCACTTAAGTAATATGATTAATTGAACTTTAATTTATCATGAACTTAGTACCTGTTAGTATTTTGCTTGTCTATGTTGTTGTAGATAGATGGCCTGTGCTATTGTTCCGTTGAATTTTAATGCGTTCCTTGAGAAAGCAAAGTTGAAAGATGATGGTAGCAATTACACGGACTGGGTCCGTAACTTGAGGATTATCCTCATTGCTGCACAGAAGAATTACGTCCTGGAAGCACCGCTGGGTGCCAGGCCTGCTGCAGATGCAACTTACGACGTTAAGAATGTCTGGCAGAGCAAAGCTGATGACTACTCAATAGTTGAGTGTGCCATGCTTTACGGCTTAGAACCGGGACTTCAACGACGTTTTGAACGTCATGGAGCATATGAGATGTTCCAGGAGTTGAAGTTAATATTTCAAGCAAATGCCCGGATTGAGAGATATGAAGTCTCCAATAAGTTCTACAGCTACAAGATGGAGAAGAATAGTTCTGTCAGTGAACATATACTCAAAATGTCTGGGGTATAATAATCACTTGATTCAACTGGGAGTTAATCTGCCGGATGATAGTGTCATTGACAGAATTCTTCAATCACTGCCACCAAGCTACAAGAGCTTTGTGATGAACTATAATATGCAAGGGATGGATAAGATAATTCCCGAGCTCTTCGCAATGCTAAAAGCTACGGAGGTAGAAATCAAGAAGGAGCATCAAGTGTTAATGGTCAACAAGACCACCAGTTTCAAGAAAAAGGGTAAGGGGAAGAAGAAGGGGAACTTCAAGAAGAACAGCAAACAAGTTGCTGCTCAGGAGAAGAAACCCAAGTCTGGACCTAAGCCTGAGACTGAGTGCTTCTACTACAAACATACTGGTCACTGGAAGCGGAATTGCCCCAAATATTTGGCGGATAAGAAGGATGGCAAGGTGAACAAAGGTATATGTGATATACATGTTATTGATGTGTACCTTACTAATGCTCGTAGTAGCACCTGGGTATTTGATACTGGTTCTGTTGCTAATATTTGCAACTCGAAATAGGGACTACGGATTAAGCGAAGATCGACTAAGGACGAGGTGACGATGCGCGTGGGAAATGGTTCCAACGTCGATGTGATCGCGGTCGCCACGCTACCTCTACATCTACCTTCGGGATTAGTTTTAGACCTGAATAACTGTTATTTGGTGCCAGCGTTAAGCATGAACATTATATCTGGATCTTGTTTGATGTGAGACGGTTATTCATTTAAATCAGAGAATAATGGTTGTTCTATTTATATGAGTAATATCTTTTATGGTCATGCACCCTTGAAGAGTGGTCTATTTTTATTAAATCTCGATAGTAGTGATACACATATTCAAAATATTGAAGCCAAAAGATGTAGAGTTGATAATGATAGTGCAACTTATTTGTGGCACTTCTGTTTAGGTCATATTGGTGTAAGGCGCATGAAGAAACTCCATACTGATGGACTTTTGGAATCACTTGATTATGAATCACTGGGTACTTGCGAACCATGCATCATGGGCAAGATGACTAAAACGCCGTTCTCCGGAACAATGAAGTGAGCAACAGATTTGTTGGAGATCATACATACTGATGTATGTGGTCCAATGAATATTGAGGCTCGCGGCGGGTATCGTTATTTTCTCACCTTCACAGATGATTTGAGCAGATATGGGTATATCTACTTAATGAAACATAAGTCTGAAACATTTGAAAAGTTCAAAGAATTTCAGAGTGAAGTGGAAAATCATCGTAACAAGAAAATAAAGTTTCTTTGATCTGATCGTGGAGGAGAATATTTGAGTTACGAGTTTGGTCTACATTTGAAACAATATGGAATAGTTTCGCAACTCACGCCACCTGGAACACCACAGTGAAATGGTGTGTCCGAATGTCGTAATCGTACTTTACTAGATATGGTGCGATCTATGATGTCTGTTATTGATTTACCGCTATCGTTTTGGGGTTATGCTTTAGAGACGACTGCATTCACGTTAAATAGGGCACCATCGAAATCCATTGAGACGACGCCTTATGAAATGTGGTTTGGCAAGAAACCAAAGTTGTCGTTTCTTAAAGTTTGGGGCTGCAATGCTTATGTGAAAAAGCTTCAACCTGATAAGCTCGAACCCAACTTGGAGAAATGTGTCTTCATAGGATACCCAAAGGAAACTGTTGGGTACACCTTCTATCACAGATCCAAAAGCAAGATAATTGTTGCTAAGAATGGATCCTTTCTAGAGAAGGAGTTTCTCTCAAAATAAGTGAGTGGGAGGAAAGTAGAACTTGATGAGGTAACTGTACCTGCTCCCTTATTGGAAAGTAGTTCATCACGGAAACCGGTTTCTGTGACACCTACACCAATCAGTGAAGAGGCTAATGATATTGATCATGAGACTTCAGATCAAGTTACTACCGAACCTCGTAGGTCAACCAGAGTAAGATCCGCACTGTGAGTGGTACGGTAATCCTATTCTGGAGGTCATGTTACTTGACCAAGGCGAACCTATGAACTATGAAGAAGCGATGGTGAGCCCAGATTCCATAAAATGGCTTGAGGCCATGAAATCTGAGATGGGATCCATGTATGATAACAAAGTGTGGACTTTGGTTGACTTTCCGATGATCGGCAAGCCATAGAGAATAAATGGATCTTCAAGAAGAAGACCTGACGACGACGGTAATGTTATCGTCTACAAAGCTTGACTTCTTGCAAAAGGTTTTCGACAAGTTCAAGGAGTTGACTATGATGAGACTTTCTCACAGAAGCGATGCTTAAGTCTGTCCGAATCATGTTAGTAATTGCCGGATTTTATGAATATGAAATTTGGCAAATGGATGTCAAAACTGCATTCCTGAATGGATTTCTGGAAGAAGAGTTGTATATGATGCAACCGGAAGGTTTTTTCGATCCAAAGGGAGCTAACAAAGTGTGCAATCTCCAGCGATCCATTTATGGACTGGTGCAAGCCTCTTGGAGTTGGAATAAACTTTTTGATATTGTGATCAAAGCATATGGTTTTATACAGACTTTTGGAGAAGCCTGTATTTACAATAAAGTGAGTGGGAGCTCTGTAGCATTTCTAATATTATATGTGGATGACATATTGCTAATTGGAAATGATATAGAATTTCTGGATAGCATAAAAGGATACTTGAATGAGAGTTTTTCAATGAAAGACCTCGGTGAAGCTACTTACATATTGGGCATCAAGATCTATCGAGATAGATCAAGACGCTTAATTTGACTTTCACAAAGCACATACCTTGACAAAGTTTTGAAAAAATTCAAAATGGATCAAGCAAAGAAAGGGTTCTTGCCTATGTTACATGGTGTGAAGTTGAGTCAGACTCAATGCCCGACCACTGCAGAAGATAGAGAGAAAATGAAAAGTGTTCGCTATGCTTCAGCCATAGGCTCTATCATGTATGCAATGTTGTGTACCAGAACTGATGTGTGCCTTGCTATTAGCTTAGCAGGGAGGTACCAAAGTAATCCAGGAATGGATCACTGGACAGCAGTCAAGAACATCCTGAAATACCTGAAAAGGACTAAGGATATGTTTCTCTTTTATGGAGGTGACAAAGAGCTCATCGTAAATGGTTACGTCGATGCAAGCTTTGACACTGATCCGGATGATTATAAATCGCAAACCGGATACGTGTTTACTTTGAACGGTGGAACTGTCAGTTGGTGCAGTTCTAAACAAAGCGTCGTGGCAGGATCTACGTGTGAAGCAGAGTACATAGCTACTTCGGAAGCAGCAAATGAAGGAGTCTGGATGAAGGAGTTCATATCCGATCTAGATGTCATACCTAATGCATCGGGTCCAATGAAAATCTTTTGTGACAATACTGGTGCGATTGCCTTGGTAAAGGAATCCAGATTTCACAAGAGGACCAAGCACATCAAGAGACGCTTTAATTCCATCCGGGATCAAGTCCAAGTGGGAGACATAGAGATTTGCGAGATACATACGGATCTGAATGTTGCAGACCCGTTGACTAAGCCTCTTCCACGAGCAAAACATGATCAACACCAAGACTCCATGGGTGTGTGACGCCCCCGATTTAATCGTACACTAATCATGCACGCAAATGTGTACGATCAAGATCAGGGACTCACGGGAAGATATCACAACACAACTCTACAAATAAAATAAGTCATACAAGCATCATAATACAAGCCAGGGGCCTCGAGGGCTCGAATACAAGTGCTCGATCATAGGCGAAGTCAGCGGAAGCAACAATATCCGAGTACGACATAAGTTAAACAAGTTTGCCTTAAGAAGGCTAGCACAAAGCTGGGATACAGATCGAAGAGGCGCAGGCCTCTGCATGGGATCCTCCTAGCTACTCAGGTGGTCGTCGCCGCCGGGCTGCACGTAGTAGTAGGCACCTCCGAGTAGTAGTCGTCATCGACGGTGGCGTCTCGCCCTGGGCTCCATCGTCTGTTGCAGCAATCGAGTAGAGGTAGGGGAAAAGGGGAACAAAGCGACCGTGAGTACTCATCCAAAGTACTGTAAGCAAGGAGCTACACTACATATGCATGGATATATGTGTAAAGGGCCATATCGGTGGGTGAAGCTGCAGAATGCCGAGAATAAGTGGGGATAGCTAGTCTTAACGAAGACTACGCTTCGGTCACTGTCTTGCAATGGTAGAAGAGGACAAATTGAAGTCCTCCAAGTAACATCACATAGCAATAATCCTACCAGCGACCCCCTCCTCATATCCACGAGAGAGCGACCACCGGTTGTATCCGCACTTGAAAGGGTGTGTTTTATCAAGTATCCGGTTCTAGTTGTCATAAGCTCAAGGTACAACTCCAAGTCGTCCTGTTATCGAAGATCACGGCTATTGAATAGATTAACTTCCCTGCAGGGTGCACCATCTTACCCAAAGACGCTTGATCCCATTTGGCGGACACACTTTCTGGGTCATGCCCGGCGCGGAAGATCAACACGTCGCAGCCCCACCTAGGCACAACAGAGAGGCCAACACGCGGTCTAAACCTAAGCGAGCAGTGGGCCGGGCCCATCGCCTGAAAGCACACTCACGTTGCGTCTGTGACGGAAGCGAACTAGCCTAACAGCGTTCAGTCCAATCCGGTAGCGCCGCTCCGTCGCCGACGTCTGAAGTGCTTTGGTGATACCCACGCCGGATACCCATAACTACTCCCGCGTAGATGGTTAGTGCGTATAAGCTCGTAGCCAACTCAGATCAAATACCAAGACCTCGTTAAGCGTGTTAAGTATCCATGAACGCCGAACAGGCCAGCCCACCTCTCTCCTAGGCGGTCTCAACCTGCCTGTCGCTCCGCCTCAAAGATCCACTCATGGGTGCTCCATCGGCCGACCCGACTTTAGTCTCCACATGTATCATGTATAAGTATATAGTATATACCGTGATCACCTCCCGAGTGATCACGGCCCGATAGTATAGCACGGCAGACGGACAAGAATGTAGGGCCACAGATGAAAGTACTAGCATCCTATACTAAGCATATAGGATTGCGGTAAGGTAACAATGTAGTAACAAGGACAAGCTATGCAGCAAGTATAGGAGTATCTGAAAGCAGTAACATGCTACACTACTCTAAGGCAAGTAGTATAGAGAAGAGTAGGCGATATCTGGTGATCAAGGGGGGGCTTGCTGGTTGCTCTGGCAAGAGAGAGGGTCATCAACACCGTAGTCGAGGCGGCAAGCAGCAGCGTCGGTCTCGTAGTCTACCGGAGAGAAGAGGGGGAAGAAACAATGAATACCAAGTAAACAGATGCATATCGATGCATGACATGTCAAGTAGCGATGCTAGGCGTGCCCTAACGTGGTATGAGGTGGTACTGGTTAAGGGGGGAAACATCCGGGAAGGTATTCCCGGTGTTTCGTGTTTTCGGGCAAAGGAGCTGGAGGGGGAAATTTGCAGGTTCGATAGGTTAGGGGGTGTGGCGGACGAGCGGATTGCGATCCGGATTAAATCACGTGCGTTCGAGCAACTTTCATGTTGAAAATATTTTAACCGAGTTACGGATTAAAAGATATGATTTTCTAAAGATTTTATTAATTTCTAGAATTTAATTAATTAATTAATTAATTGAAAAATGGAATTATGACGTCAAGATGATGTCATCTTGGCGACGGCAAGATCATCGAGGTTGACTTGGTCAACCCGACATGTGGGTCCCGTTAAATCGGTGATGTTAGTTAATTAACAAAGAGTTAATTAAGTTAATTAGCCATTAGGTTAATTAATCGAGATTAATTAAATTAATTATTTACTTAATTAATTAATTAATTTTATTCATTTTATTTTTATTAATTATATTTATTTAATTTCCTTTTCTTTTTCTTTTATTAAAAACATTACGGGGTGGGGCCCCATGTCATAAGCGAGGTGCCAGTCACTTGCTCGAGTCAACAGTCAGCAGGGGGGGCTGGGCCCACCATCCATGGCCTGGCGGGCCGGGGTCGCCACGTCGGCGGCCGGCGTTAGGGGCTCCGTGGGCGTTCCATGGCGAGGGCGCCGGACCCGCCTGAATCGTCGTCCGGTGGCCAAAAGGGGCATGGTGGGTGCGTTCGAAGGTGGGGAGGACGCCGCGTCCATCAGTGGTAAGGGCACACGGCGGACTCGGCGGAAACAGCGCCAGCGGAAGGCGGCGGAGGCGGTTGGTGCGTCGGTCCGCGCGGAGCGCGCTGGGGCCGGGGGCTTGCGCGACGCGGCTGAGCACCACGGGCTCGGCCCGTGACCATTTGGTCACTGAGGCGCCAGCGGCGAGATCCACGCCGGGGCCGTTGGTGCGGCGTGCTCGCCCGGGCCGCGGCTCAAGCGAGAGAGAAGAGAGGGAGGGCAGGAGCACGTTCCGTGCTCGTGGCGGGAAAGGTCAGCGAGGAGGAGAGTCTGTGAGGCGGCGGAGCAGCGACGAAGCGCTGGTGGTGGCGCTTCGGGAGGGGGACGAGGAGAGAGGGATCGGGGAGAGCTCACGGGGAAGTGGGGTCTCGAACGAAGCTGGGCGGCTCGGGGCGGTCAGGCGAGGAGAGGCGGGAGGAGCTCGGCGGCGACGGGCGGTGGCGTGAGGATCAGCCGAGGTGGGGTGGGGGTCGGGACGGCCCGAGGCGACGAGGGGAGTCCCTGCGCCTGCACGGCCGGTCGGGAGGAGAGAGGAGGTGCAGACGGGGCGGGGTCGCCCGGCGTCGGGGGCGACGGATCGGCGGAGCCGATCCAGATCGGCATGGGAGGAGAAGGTCCGCCCGATCCAGATCGTGGGGAGGAGAAGGAGGGATCGGGGAATGGGTGCGGGCTAGGGTTTGCCGACCGGGGAGGGATAAGGGAGTGAGGGGGTGGGCGGGCAGAGGCTGGCCGGCTGGGCTGGTGGGGCTTGGCCCGGTTGGGCCGATGGGTTTTTCTCCACCTCTCCCTTTTTTGTTTTCTTTATCTTTTCTTTTTTTTTTCTTTCTTTCTTTTCTGTTTTAATTTATTTAATCTATCTAGACACTTTATAAAAATGTGCGCACCCCACCATAAATAACTTTGTAATATTTGACAACCCCCGAACATTTTAGTTTTAATTTTTGAAAACTTTTATTGTTTGCCTATGTTTTCAATTTGAATTTGAACCGGTTGAATCAACGTGAGTTTAATCACGAGAATCGAGGTGACGTGGCATCATTAGCAGGGATTACTGTAGCTTAATTATCCGGGTGTTACAAATCTCCTCCACTACAAGAAATCTCGTGTCGAGATTTAGGAGGTAGAAGGAAAGAGTGCGGGTATTCATCTCAAGGCGATCCTCGCGTTCGTGGTCGCCGTCTTGAGTGATTTGACCATCGAACCTTGAGGAACTTGATCGCGCCGACGGCGTGCGGCGTTCGCTTGGTCGAGAATGCGGACGGATGCTCTTTATAGGAGAGGTCTGTTGTAATTCGAGCACTTCATGGTCCACCGCTCGGATTGGGTCCTTGAAGCAGCGTCGGAGTTGTGCCACGTGGAACACATCGTGAACTCCGAGAAAGGTTCGACGTAAAGCTCAATTGATATGCCACTTCTCACGCCTTTCCGAATAGTGAATGGGCCAATATAGCGAGGAGCTAGCTTGCCCTTGATCCGAAGCGGTGAGCACCCTTCATTGGTGTAGCGAAGATAGGCCTTTTCGCCAAAGTTGATAGACCATGTCTTTGTGATGACGGTCATAATTACTCTTTTGACGTGGTCGAGCGGTCTTGAGATTCTCGCGAATAATGCGGACTTGTTCTTCGCATGTTGGATAATATCCGGACGAAGAGTGGGCGTTCCCGCTTCGACCAGTTCGGAGGGGTTGGCACTTTCGTCCATATAACACTTGAAGGGGGCCATCTTCGACTAGCTTGATAGCTATTATTATAAGAGAACTCAGCATACGGGAGAGATTCCTCCCATTTCTTGCCAAAGGAAATAACACAAGCTCGAAGCATGTCTTCGAGAATTTGGTTGACACGTTCAACTTGCCCTTGAGACTGCGGATGAAACGCAGTACTGAAAGATAAATGAGTCCCCATAGCTTCTTGAAAACTTGCCCGAATCTTGAAGTGAATAAGATGCCACGGTCCGAGCTGATAACCGGTGGAATACCATGAAGTGAAACAATTACGGACATATAGAGCGTTGCAAGCTGACTAGCAAATGATCGTTTCTTTGACCGCCGAAAATGAGCAACTTTAGAAAGCGGTCAATGGCGACAAGAATAGCATCATTACCTTTCTGCGATTTGGGAAATCCGGTGAAGAAGTCCATTTCAACATCGTCCCATTTCCATTCAGGAATAGAGATAGGCTGCGAGTTCCAAAGAGGCCTTTGATGTTCTGCTTTGATCTGACGGCAAGCGCCACACTCGGCAACATAGCGAGCAATGTCACGCTTCATATTAGACCACGGAATCTCGATTTAATGTCTTGATACATCTTTGTACTACGGGATGGATACATAGAGGCGTATCATGAGCTTCTTTCATAACCTCTGAGTCATATTCAGGTTTTCCTTCTTACGGCACCACTAGGCGGCCTTTGAAGTACAAGGCGCCATCATCAAGAATAGTGAAGAATGAGGATTTCCTTCTTTGAGGTCGCGCTTAATCTTGTAGACTTGAGTCAAATCCTGCATTGTCTTTATGGTGCCCACAAGATCGGGTTCAACAGCCGGGTATAGAGGAACCACAGGAAACAACACGGAGATTCATCTTATGGAACTCCGAGGAGGGGGGAGCGAAGTGCACGGAGGAACAATATGGAGGTTCAGCTTTCTGAATTCTTCAACAAGTGAGGCTGAACCTTGTGAACTGAAGGTGGTTCTTGAGAAGACTTGCGGCTCAAGGCATCAGCCATTACATTAGCCTTGCTCGGCGATAGGAAATACCCAAATCAAAGTCTGCAGCAGTCTCCATCCATCTCTGCTATCAGAGGTTCAGGTCTGGCTGAGTAAACAGATACTTCAGACTTTGGTGGTCGGTGAAGATCTCGCAACGATTACCGAGAAGGTAATGTCGCCACTGCTTCAGTGCATGTATGACAGCAGCTAGCTCGAGGTCGTGAACTGGGTAGTTCTCTTCGTGAGGGCGCAATTGTCGAGAGGCATAAGCAACCACTTTGCACTCTTGCATTAGGACACCGCCTAATCCTTGACGAGAAGCGTCGCAGTAAATGACGAAGTCCTTCTTAGTATCAGGAGGAGCTAGCACTGGGGCAAAAGTCAACTTGTCTTTGAGTGCCTGGAAACTTTCCAGACACTTATCATCCATTGGAATTTGACGCCCTTATCCAACAAGGTTAGTCGAGGCGGCAATCTTGGAGAAGTTCTCACTTAATCGACGGCAATAGTGGCGAGACCGAGAAAACTTCGACTTGCTTAACGTTCTTCGGAGGAGTCCAATCAAGAATAGCCTGAACTCTTTCAAGGTTGACGGCAATACCATCCTTAGAGATGACATGCCCAAGATAGGTTACTTCGGGAAGCCAGAATTCACACTTGGAGAACTTGGCATAGAGTTGATGCTCTCGTAGCTTTTCCAGCACAAGACGAAGATGTTCAGCATGTTCTTCTTCATTCTTGGAAAATATCAGGATATCATCTAGGTAAACCATGACAAACTTGTCGAGGTAATCCATGAATATATAGTTCATCAGGCGAGAGAAGGTGGCTGGAGCATTGGTTAAGCCGAAAGACATGACGGTGTACTCGTATGAACCATAACGAGTCACGAATGCGGTCTTGGGGATATCCTCCTCACGAACACGGATCTGGTGGTAACCCAACCTCAAGTCGAGTTTCGAGAACACTGACGAACCAGCCAGTTGATCATAAAGATCATTGATCCGAGGAAGAGGATACTTATTCGAATGGTAGCTTGATTTATAGGACGGTAGTCTTGGACCAATCGGTTTGTCCCATCCTTCTTCTTGACAAAGAGAGAAGGTGCTCCCCAAGGAGAGCAACTTGGCGAATGAAACCACTTTGAAGAGATTTGTCAATTTCCTCCTTTAGCTCAAGGAGTTCATCGCGGCGGCATCTTGTAGGGTCGCTTGGCTATAGGAGTGGTGCCTGGTTTCAAGTCGATGACGAATTCGACAGCTCTAGCGTGGGGATCCTCGAAGTTCTTCAGAAAACGTCCGGAAGTCGCGAACGACGTGAATGTTTTCAATACCCTCGAGTGGTGCAGCGTTCAAAGCATTCAATGCATAGAGCCTTGCCTCGGCATTTTGCACCAGATGAGCTTGGTAAGTGACTATTTCATCGAAGGGTGTAGCAGATGGGACGGTCTTCATGGCGCAAACTATGGAAGCGAGATCGCCTTTAACCAATTCATTCCCGAATGAGGTCAATGCTACAAGACTTGAGACGATGGGAGAGACAAGGAATTCCGGTCCTTCGATTTCAACGGGACATCGTTGCAAATCATGGAGGTTCGACATTGGCCCGCAGGGGTGTGTACTAATAGTGAAGCATTCATGTCTTCACTTTCAATGCCATGCATGAATGCAAAATCTTCAGACATGAATGAATGCGATGCCCCTGTAT
This sequence comes from Aegilops longissima, assembly GCA_021605205.1. Taxonomy (NCBI): domain Eukaryota; kingdom Viridiplantae; phylum Streptophyta; class Magnoliopsida; order Poales; family Poaceae; genus Aegilops; species Aegilops longissima. Next base: position 372,286,429 of record CM038680.1, on the reverse strand, counting down.
CAAATAAAACACATGCGGGTACTGAATTTACGAGAAGTGTACCCATCACAGTAGCAGGTTGGTCTTGAGCTTCGTTCAGATCAACGTGGTTGGCTTTGAGCTCGACCATAAGGCTTGGCGGTGTTGTTGCGGGCTGGGTGTTTCCCACGCCCGATCATTTGGAAGAACGGTGATTCGGTTACGTTGCATTCTCTAGCACGGTGCCACTGGTTGTCCCTTTGAAGCACAAGCCATTATTGGGGTGGGAGCAGAGCTTGGGGTGGTGGAGCTGGAAGCTTTGGCTGCTTAGTTGAAGCAGTGCGAGTGCAACATAGTTCTGCCTTGGAGCAGGTGCATTCGGCTGGTACATCTTGTTGGGAATCCATATCTTGCGCTTCTGCGAGGGCGGGCCGAAGATGAGCCCGTGTCACAGTTGCGCTGTTAGAGCTCTGGTATTCCTGCAGACCAGTTTCGACATTGATAGCCTTGTTCAACAAGGTGGCGAAATCAGAAAGTCGTGCACTAGAAGTGCGAGCTTGATGTCGACTTGAAGGCCGTCACGAACTTCTCTTGTCTGCGTGCATCGGTTGCAATATCCTCTTGACATAGCGAGACAAGTCCAGAACTCTCCGATAAGCCTCAACAGATCTTGTTGCCTTGGGTGAGGTTGCGGAATTCACGCTTCTTCGGTCCATGACTCCTTGAGGGATGAAGCGGCACGGAAAGCAGCTTGGAAGTCGGCCGGTGATGAGTGTTCCAAGCTGGCGAGTACGCTGTGGCTATCCCACCATTGAGCTGCGGGTCCCTTCGGAAGAAGGAAGCAAAAGTGACATAGCTGGCGGGGCTACATCGCAGACTCCATCTCATAGGTGATGTCACGGAGCGATCATTGACATCCGGGCTGGGTTGAGCTGCGGTACACACCGGGTTCAGCGTATGAAATCCTGCAGAGTTGTTGTGTTTGGCTGCTGGTTCATATTGGGGCGAGGAAACCGAGCCATCATGTTCTCCATGAACGGCGATTCATCTCAAGCTGTTGGATCATACCAGCCATGTACTCGAGGCGGTGGTGGAAGTTGCCACCACGACCACGACCAGCTGGTCTAACCATCCTGCTATTATATAACAGGGGTAGTTCAGCATTTGAGAATTTCATGCAAAGGACAAGAAGCATTCATGATGAAACATGCATAATGAAAGCAGCACGATAGAAACTACATAGTAGTCGGCATATCTTACAAAAGGGATCATGCATAGAGTTCGGTACACAGAGTTCAGTACATAGATTAAGACATCATAGGCGGCACGCAGGCTCGCGGCGAATGCATCTAACACTAACAAGCAAGCCTACATCAGCCCCACGCTGATCTGCGGAGGTAGTCAGTAGCTGAAAGCTGGTAGTGCGGCAGCGGATAGTCCTCCACGTCGGTGACACAGGGGCGCGGATACTCGGTGCTGAATCCGGCGTCCAAGTGGCGTAAGAGGGCCAAGTGCGGAGAGTAGCCCCCACGTCGCCAACCGACACCACAGGGCATCACGGTCTGGCTGGGTAGATCGCAGAACGCGGCAGCTCTCTGGATCTGACAAAGGGGTGCATCAGCGTCACAGCACGGTAAAGGTGTTGACGGGTGATGTACAACTCGTGGCGAAGAGCTCGGTTAGCTCGATCCAGCCCATCAGCATGCAGAACAAAGTTCTGATGGTAGAAGGGCTCTCTGGTGACGATGGAGTAGGCAGCGGTGTAGTAACCATCCTCACCAACATCGACGCGATAGCAATGTGCACGAAGGGGAGGAGTCCAACTCGATACTCTGCGAAGGCGTGTTAGAGCAGCATAAGCAGCATCGTGGACTGCCATATCGATAGTCACCCCAACACCATGTGCGGTGTGCAGCACGAAGAGTGGAGTCATACTCCCGAGAGTAGAGGTGGACGATGGCGCGGCATCGCTCTCTGGTTATAGTCTGGTACTCCTCAAAGGCGGTGTACTCGGGGTGCGGCGATAACCCGATAGGTCATCATCTCTGCTAGCACCGCAGTGATCCCGAGCACCAATGGCCATCGTGTGGCGCACGACCTGTCTCGTGGGTTCCATCGAAAACAAAGGCGTTTCAAAGGAGTCAAATGACGGTGTGGAAATTGATCAAAATACAATTCCAAGAAACAACTATGGCTTTATCCAACTTTGGGGTGAATGTGGTCACGGGATCCTAGTGTTAGTTAGTAAAATCGTTTATCCCGAGTAGAGAGAGTTGAGTCCCAGTTAAAGGTCGAGGAGTAAAAGATCCTAGTACCACCCGATGGCGATGTGGGCCCGTAAGGCACACAGCCAAGTTAGTAAAAGTTTTGCAATGTCTAGACTCGACTTCGCCAAGGAGTGTGGAAGGGGATTCCTATAGGCGATCGGCTCGATACCAACTTCAGGCGCCCCGATTTAATCGTACACTAATCATGCACGCAAATGTATACGATCAAGATCGTGGACTCACGGAAGATATCACAACACAACTCTACAAATAAAATAAGTCATACAAGCATCATGATACAAGCCGGGGCCTCGAGGGCTCGAATACAAGTGCTCGATCATAGGCGAGTCGTGGAAGCAACAATATCGTGTCTGGACATAAGTTAAACAAGTTTGCCTTAAGAAGGCTAGCACAAACTGGGATCAGATCGAAGAGGCGCGGGCCTCCTGCAGGATCCTCCTAGCTACTCCTGTGTCGTCGTCGTGGGCTGCACGTAGTAGTAAGCACCTCCAGTAGTAGTCGTCATCGACGGTGGCGTCGCTCCTAGGCTCCATCGTGCAGTTGCAGCAATCGAGTAGAGGTAGGGGAAAAGGGGAACAGGCAACCGTGAGTACTCATCCAAAGTACTGCAAGCAAGGAGCTACACTACATATGCATGGATATATGTGTAAAGGGCCATATCGGTGGACTGAGCTGCAGAATGCTAGAATAAGAGGGGATAACTAGTCTTAACGAAGACTACGCTTCAGTCACTGTCTTGCTTGGTAGAAGAGGACAAAGCTGAAGTCCTCCAAGTAACATCACATAGCAATAATCCTACTCGGCGATCCCCTCCTCATATCCCTGAGAGAGAGCGACCACCGGTTGTATCTCGCACTTGAAAGGGTGTGTTTTATCAAGTATCCGGTTCTAGTTGTCATAAGCTCAAGGTACAACTCCAAGTCGTCCTGTTATCGAAGATCACGGCTATTGAATAGATTAACTTCCTGCAGGGTGCACCATCTTACCCAAAGACGCTTGATCCCATTTGGCGGACACACTTTCTGGGTCATGCCCGCCGCGGAAGATCAACACGCCGCAGCCCCACCTAGGCACAACAGGAGGCCAACACGCCGGTCTAAACCTAAGCGCAGGGTGCGGGCCCATCGCCTCGAAAGCACACACACGCGTTCGTCTGTGCCGGAAGCAGAACTAGCCTAACAGCGTTCCAGTCCAATCCGTAGCGCGCCGCTCCGTCGTGACGTCTGAAGTGTGCTGGTGATACCACGACGCGGGATACCCATAACTACTCCCGCGTAGATGGTTAGTGCGTATAAGCTCGTAGCCAACTCAGATCAAATACCAAGACCTCGTTAAGCGCGTTAAGTTTCATGAGCGCCCGAGCAGGCCAGGCCCACCTCTCTCCTAGGCGGTCTCAACCTGCCTGCCGCTCCGCCTCAAAGATCCACTCGCGGGTGCTCCATCAGCCGACCCGACTTTAGTCTCCACATGTATCATGTATAAGTATATAGTATATACCCGTGATCACCTCCCGAGTGATCACGGCCCGATAGTATAGCACGGCAGACGGACAAGAATGTAGGGCCCCAGATGAAAGTACTAGCATCCTATACTAAGCATATAGGATTGCGGTAAGGTAACAATGAAGTAACAAGGACGGGCTATGCAGCGGTATAGGAGTATCGAAAGCCTTAACATGCTACACTACTCTAATGCAAGCGGTATATAGAGAAGAGTAGGCGATATCTGGTGATCAAGGGGGCTTGCTGGTTGCTACGGCAAGAGAGAGGGTCGTCAACACCGTAGTCGAACCGGCAGCAGGCGTCGGTCTCGTAGTCTACCGGAGAGAAGAGGGGAAGAAACAATGAATACCAATTAAACAGATGCATATCGATGCATGACATGTCAAGTAGCGATGCTAGGCGTGCCCTAACGTGGTATGAGGTGGTACTGGTTAAGGGGGGAAACATCCGGGAAGGTATTTCCGGTGTTTCGTGTTTTCGGGCAGAGGAGCCGGAGGGGGGAAGTTGCAGGTTCGATAGGTTAGGGGGTGTGGCGGACGAACGGACTGCGAATCCGGATTCGTCACGACGTTCTGAGCAACTTTCATGTTGAAAATAATTTAATCCGAGGTACGGATTAAAAGATATGATTTTCTAAAATTTTATTAATTTCTGGAATTTAATTAATTAATTAATTAATTCGAAAAATGGAATTATGACGTCAGCATGATGTCATGCTGACGTCAGCAGTCATCAGGGTTGACTTGGTCAACCTGACATGTGGGTCCCGTTCGTTAGTGACTGTTAGTTAATTAACAGTAGTTAATTAAGTTAATTAGCCATTAGGTTAATTAATCAGGATTAATTAAATTAATTATTTACTTACTTAATTAATTAATTAATTAGTTAATTAATTTTATTCATTTTTATTTTTATTAATTATATTTATTTAATTTCCTTTTTCTTTTTCTTTTATTAAAAACATTCGGGGGTGGGGCCCCCATGTCATAAGCGGGGTGCCAGTCGGCGAGCCGAGTCAGCAGTGGGGGCGGCCTGGCCCACCGGTCTGGCCCAAGCGGTGGCCCGGTCGGCCCGTCGGCGGCCGGCGTTAGGGCTCGGTGGGCGTTCATGGCGGGGGCGCCGGACCTCGCCGGAATCGTCGTCCGTGCCAAAAGGGCCATGGTGGTGCGTTCGAAGGTGGGGAGGACGCCGCGTCCATCGGTGGTAAGGGCACGGCGGACGGACTCGGCGGAAGCAGCGCCAGCGGCGGAGGCGGCGGGTGGTTCGGGTCGCGTCGGGAGCGCTTCTGGGCGGGGGGTTGCGCGACGCTACCGAGCACCACGGGCTCGGCCCGTGACCATTTAGTCACCGGGAGGGCACCGCGACGAGATCCACGACGGGGGCGTTAGTGCGGCGTGCTCGCGGGGCAGCGGCTCGAGCGAGAGAAGAGAGAGGAGGCGGGAGCACGTTCCGTGCTCGGTGGCGGGAAGGGTCCGGCGAGGAGGAGGTGCGTGGGGCGGCCGGAGCGGCGACGAAGCGGTGGTGGCGCTTCGGGAGGACGGGAGAGAGGGATCGGGGAGAGCTCACGGGGGAACGTGGGGTCTCGGAAGCGAAGCTCGAGGCGGTCGGGGCGACCAGCGAGGAGGAGGGCGGGAGGAGCTCGGCGGGCGACGGGCGGTGACGTGAGGATCCGCGAGGTGGGGTGGGGTCGGGACGGCCCCGAGGCGACGAGGGGAGTCCTTGCGCGCCTGTGGCCGGTCGGGAGGAGAGGAGGAGGTGCGGACGGGGGGGGGTCGCACGGCGTCTGGGGCGACGGGATCGTGAGCCCGATCCAGATCGTGAGGAGGAGAAGGAGGATTGGGGAATGGGTGCGGGCTAGGGTTTGCCGACTGGGGGGGGGATAAGGGAGTGAGGGGGTGGGCGGGCAGAGCTGGCCGGTGGGCAGTGGGGCTTGGCCCAGTTGGGCCGATGGGGTTTCTCCCCTCTCCTTTTTTGTTTTCTTTATCTTTTCTTATTTTTTCTTTCTTTCTTTTCTGTTTTAATTTATTTAATCTATCTAGACACTTTATAAAATGTGCGCACCCCACCATAAATAACTTTGTAATATTTGACAACCCCCGAACATTTTAGTTTTAATTTTTGAAAACTTTTATTGTTTGCCTATGTTTTCAATTTGAATTTGAACCGGGTTCGAATCAACGTGAGTTTAATCACAGTAACTGAGGTGACGTGGCATCATTAGCAGGGATTACTGTAGCTTAATTATCCGGGTGTTACAGGGTGTTAGAATCATTACTGTGTAATCTAGATTATTGACTCTAGTGCAAGTGGGAGACTGAAGGAAATATGCCCTAGAGGCAATAATAAAGTTATTATTTATTTCCTCATATCATGATAAATGTTTATTATTCATGCTAGAATTGTATTAATCGGAAACATAATACATGTGTGAATACATAGACAAACATAGTGTCACTAGTATGCCTCTACTTGACTAGCTCATTGATCAAAGATGGTTGAGTTTCCTAGCCATAGACATGAGTTGTCATTTGATTAACGGGATCACATCATTAGGAGAATGATGTGATTGACTTGACCCATTCCGTTAGCTTAGCACTTGATCGTTTAGTTTACTGCTATTGCTTTCTTCATGACTTATACATGTTCCTATGACTATGAGATTATGCAATTCCCGATTACAGGAGGAACACTTTGTGTGCTACCAAACGTCACAACGTAACTGGGTGATTATAAAGGTGCTCTACGGGTGTCTCCGATGGTACTTGTTGAGTTGGCATAGAGCGAGATTAGGATTTGTCACTCCGATTGTCGGAGAGGTATCTCTGGGCCCTCTTGGTAATGCACATCACTATAAGCCTTGCAAGCAATGTGACTAATGAGTTAGTTGCGGGATGATGCATTACGGAACGAGTAAAGAGACTTGTCGGTAATGAGATTGAGCTAGATATTGAGATACCGACGATCGAATCCCGGGCAAGTAACATACCGATGACAAAGGGAATAACGTATGTTGTTATGCGGTTTGACCGATAAAGATCTTCGTAGAATATGTAGGAACCAATATGAGCATCCAGGTTCCGCTATTGGTTATTGACTAGAGACGTGTCTCGGTCATGTCTACATAGTTCTCTTACCCGTAGGGTCTGCACACTTAAAGTTCTGTGACGATCGGTATTATGAGTTTATATGTTTTGATGTACCGAAGGTAGTTTGGAGTCCTGAATATGATCATGGACATGACGAGGAGTCTCGAAATGGTCGAGACGTAAAGATCGATATATTGGACGACTATGTTTGGACACCGGAAGTGTTTCGGGAGGTTTTGGACATTTACCGGAGTACCGGGGGTTACCGGAACCCCCCGATGAGTATATTCTTTGACGAAACTGTCCCTCGAGCTCTACTGGATCGTGAGTTCGTGGGACGTCGCCGAGCTGAACGTGTGCTAAACGCGTAGGTGCCGTACGTTCGGTACTGAGGATCGGTCGATCGTGAAGACACACGACTACATCAACCGCGTTGTCATAACGTTTCCGCTTAACGGTCTACGAGGGTACGTGGACGACACTCTCCCCTCTCGTTGCTATGCATCACCATGATCTTGCGTGTGCGTAGGAAATTTTTGATATTACTACGTTCCCCAACAATAAGATCACCATCGTGCACTCCCTTTACCTTCGGGATTAGTGTTGAACCTAAATAAATGTTATTTGGTGTTTCGTTGAGCATGAATATGATTGGATCATGTTTATTGCAATACGATTATTCATTTAAGTCAAAGAATAATTGTTGTTCTATTTACTTGAATAAAACCTTCTATGGTCATACACTCAATATAAATGGTTTATTGAATCTCGATCGTAGTAATACACATATTCATAATATTGAAGCCAAAAGATACAAAGTTAATAATGATAGTGCAACTTATTTGTGGCACTGTCGTTTAGGTCATATAGGTGTAAAGCGCATGAAGAAACTCCATGTTGATGGACTTTTGGAATCACTTGATGCTTGCGAACCATGCTTCATTGGCAAGATGACTAAGACTTTGTTCTCCGGAACAATGGAGCAAGCAACAGACCTGTTGGAAATAATACATACTGATGTATGCGGTTCGATGAGTGTTGAGGCTCGCGGTGGGTATCGTTATTTTCTGACTTCACAGATGATTTGAGCAGATATGGGTATATCTACTTGATGAAACATAAGTCTGAAACATTTGAAAATTCAAAGAAATTCAGAGTGAAGTGGAAAATCATCGCAACAAGAAAATAAAGTTTCTATGATCTGATCGCAGAGGCGAATATTTGAGTTACGAGTTTGGCCTTCAATTAAAACAATGTGGAATAGTTTCACAAACTCATGCCGCTTGGAACACCACAGCATAATGCTGTGTCCGAACGTCGTAACCGCACTTTATTAGATATGGTGTGATCCATGATATCTCTTACCGATTTACCACTATCGTTTTGGGGTTATGCATTAGAGACAGCTACATTCATGTTAAATAGGGCACCATCGAAATCCGTTGAGACGACACCGTATGAACTATGGTTTGGCAAGAAACCAAAGCTGTCGTTTCTTAAAGTTTGGGGTTGCGATGCTTATGTGAAAAAGTTTGAAACTGATAAGCTTGAACCCAAATTGGAAAAGTGTGTCTTCATAGGATACCCAAAATAAATTGTTGGGTACACCTTCTATCACAGATTCGAAGGCAAGATATTCGTTGCTAAGAATGGATCCTTTCTAGAGAAGGAGTTTCTCTCGAAAGAAGTGAGAGGGAGGAAAGTAGAACTTGATGAGGTAATTGTACCTTCTCCCGAATTGGAAAGTAGTTCATCACAGAAATCAGTTCCAGTGATACCTACACCAATTAGTGAGGAAGTCAATGATGATGATCATGAAACTTCAGATCAAGTTATTGCCGAACCTCGTAGGTCAACAAGAGTACATTTCACATGATAGTAGTACGGAAATCCTGTTCTGGAAGTCATGTTACTAGACCATGATAAACCTACGAACTATGAGGAAGCGATGATGAGCCCAGATTCCGCAAAATGGCTTGAGGCCATGAAATCTGAGATAGGACCCATGTATGAGAACAAAGTATGGGCTTTGGTTGACTTGCTCAATGATCAGCAAGCCATAGAGAATAAAATGGATCTTCAAGAGGAAGACAGACGTTGATAGTAGTGTTACTATCTACAAAGCTCGAATTGTTGCAAAAATGTTTTCGACAAGTTCAAGGTGTTGACTACAATGAGATTTTCTCACTTGTATTGATGCTTAAAAGTCTGTCCGAATCATGTTAGCAAGTGCCGCATTTTATGAAACTTGGCAAATGGATGTCAAACCTGCATTCCTTAATGGATTTCTTAAAGAAGTGTTGTATATGATGCAACCAGAAGGTTTTGTCGATCCTAAAGGTGCTAACAAAAGTGTGCAAAGCTCCAGCGATCCATCTATGTACTGGTGCAAGCATCTCGGAGTTGGAATATACGCTTTGATGAGTTGATCAAAGCATATAGTTTTATACAGACTTGCGGTGAAGCCTGTATTTACAAGAAAGTGAGTGGGAGCACTACAGCCTTTTTGATAAGTATATGTGAATGACATATTGTTGATCGGAAATGATGTAGAATTTTCTGGAAAGCATAAAGGAGTGTTTGAAAGGAGTTTTTCAAAGAAAGACCTCAGTGAAGCTGCTTACACATTGAGCATCAAGATCTATAGAGATATATCAAGACGCTTGATAAGATTTTTCAATGAGTACATACCTTGACAAGATTTTGAAGTAGTTCAAAATGGAACAGTCAAAGAAGGAGTTCTTGCCTGTGTTGCAAGGTGTGAAGTTGAGTAAAGACTCAAAACCCGACCACGGCAGAAAATAGAAAGAGAATGAAAAGTCATTCCCTATGCCTCAATCATAGGTTCTATAAGGTATGCTATGCTGTGTACCAGACCTATTGTGTACCTCGCCCTGAGTTTGGCAAGGGAGTACAATAGTGATCTAGGAGTAGATCATTGGACAACGGTCAAAATTATCCTTAGAGGACTAAGGAAATATTTCTCGGGTATGGAGGTGATAAAGAGTTCGTCGTAAAGAGTTACGTTGATGCAAGCTTTTACATCGATATGGATGACTCTAAGTCACAATTCGGATACATATTGAAAGTGGGAGCAATTAGCTAGAGTAGCTCCGTGCAGAGCATTGTAGACATAGAAATTTGCAAAATACACACAGATCTGAATGTGGCAGACCCGTTGACTAAACTTCTCTCACAAGCAAAACATGATCACACCTTACTACTCTTTGTGGTTAATCACATGGCGATGTGAACTAGATTACTTACTCTAGTAATCCCTTTGGGTGTTGGTCACATAGCGATGTGAACTATGGGCGTCAATCACATGGCGATGTGAACTATTGATGTTAAATCACATGGCGATGTGAACTAGATTATGGACTCTAGTGCAAGTGGGAGACTGAAGGAAATATTCCCTAGAGGCAATAATAAAGTTGTTATTTATATTTCCTTATATCATGATAACTGTTTATTATTCATGCTATAATTGTATTAACCGAAAACTTAGTACATGTGTGAATACATAGACAAACAGAGTGTCACTAGTATGCCTCTACTTGACTAGCTCGTTGAATCAAAGATGGTTAAGTTTCCTAGCCATAGACATGAGTTGTCATTTGATTAACGGGATCACATCATTGGAGAATGATGTGATTGACTTGACCCATTCCGTTAGCCTAGCACTTGATCGTTTAGTTTATTTGCTATTGCTTTCTTCATGACTTATACATGTTCCTATGACTATGAGATTATGCAACTCCCGAATACCGGAGGAACACTTAGTGTGCTACCAAATGTCACAACGTAACTGGGTGATTATAAAGGTGCTCTACAGGTGTCTCCGATGGTGTTTGTTGAGTTGGCATAGACCGAGATTAGGATTTGTCACTCCGATTGGCGAAGAGGTATCTCTGGGCCCTCTCGGTAATGCACGTCACTATAAGCCTTGCAAGCAATGTGACTAATGAGTTAGTTATGGAATGATGCATTACCGAACGAGTAAAGAGACTTGCCAGTAACGAGATTGAACTAGGTATTGAGATACCGACGATCGAATCTCGGGCAAGTAACATACCGATGACAAAGGGAACAACGTATGTTGTTATGCGGTTTAACCGATAAAGATCTTCGTAGAATATGTAGGAACCAATATGAGCATCCAGGTTCCGCTATTGGTTATTGACCGGGGATGAGTATCGGTCATGTCTACATAGTTCTCGAACCCGTAGGGTCCACACGCTTAACGTTCTGTGACAATTGGTATTTTGAGTTTATGTGTTTTGATGTACCGAAGGTTGTCCAGAGTCCCAGATGTGATCACGTACATGACGAGGAGTCTCGAAATGGTCGAGACATAAAGATCGATATATTGGATGGCTATGTTTGGACATCGGAATGGTTCTGGGTGAGTTCGGGCATTTACCGGAGTATCGGGAGATTACCGGAACCCCCGGGGATTGTACGGGCCTTATTGGGCCTTAGTGGGAGAGAGGAGGAGGCGGCCTAGGAGGGGGCACCCCCCCAAGCCCAATCCGAATTGGGAGGGGGGCCGACCCCCTTTCTTTCCTCCCTCTCTCCCCCTTCCTTCCTCTCCTACTCCTACTTGGAAGGGGGGAGTCCTACTCCCGGCGGGAGTAGGACTCCCCTAGGGCGCGCCATAGAGAAGGGTCGGCCCTCCCCCTCCTCCACTCCTTTATATACGGGGGAGAGGGGCACCCCATAGACACACAAGTTGATCATTGTCTTAGCCGTGTGCGGTGGCCCCCTCCACCATAATCCACCTCGGTCATATTGTCGTAGTGCTTAGGTGAAGCCCTGCGCCGGTAGCTTCATCATCACCATCATCACGCCATCGTGCCGATGAAGCTCTCCCTCGACACTAAGCTGGACCGAGAGTTCGTGGGACGTCACCGAGCTGAACATGTGCAGATTGTGGAGGTGCCGTACTTTAGGTACTAGGATCGGTCAGATCGTGAAGACGTACGACTACATCAACCACGCTGTCATAACGCTTCCGCTTACGATCTACGAGGGTACATGGACTACACTCTCCCCTCTCGTTGCTATGCATCACCATGATAGATCTTGCGTGTGTGTAGGATTTTTCTTTGAAATTACTGCGTTCCCCAACAGTTTTCCTCTCCCCCACTTCTAAAACGATTTTCGAAAAGATTCGCCCTTTTCTTCGCCCGTTTATTCGCCCTTTCATTTGCCTCTATGTCTTACTTGGTTTGTTTGCTTGTTTGCTTGGCATAATTGTGTGTTTATTGAAAATCAGAAGCAAAGAGTTTATGGATCCTCATCCACTTGCTAATCTTTTTAAAAGATCCAACTATGATGAGCCAATTGCTAGTGAGTTGAGTGCACTAGATTATCTCTATGAGGTTTTGCTTGAAATTTGTGAATCTAAAGAGTGTGATGAAGTGTTGAAAGAAGAAAATTTTAAAGTGATTCATGATAGTACCTTGAATGAAAAGCATGATTGCAATGATGTTATTATAAATTCCATTAATTTTAATTGTGTTAATGATATGCAAAACCCTAAGCTTGGGGATGCTAATTTTGTTACGTCTACTACTTGTTGCAATGATCATGATTGGGGTGATTCTTCTTATGATCTTAAAATTTTATTTAAGCCCCATGATGAATATATGATTGATAATAATGGTTGCAATAATATTGAAAGTGGGTTTGGAAGAGTGTCAAGTTTAGATCCAACGTATTTGGGGAATGTTCAATCTTATGATTTTTTTTGCAAAAGTGGGTTTGGAGAGGTCATGACTTTAGTTAATGTTAATCCCACTATTTTGGAAGAGTGTCAACTTCGCATGCATGTGGATCATGTTGAGAATATGTTATGTGATAGCTATATTGTTGAATTTGCTTATGATCATACATGTAACTATTATGGGAGAGGAAAATATGGTTGTATAAATTTTCATGTTACTAAATTACCTCTCTTCATGTTGAGATTACTATCGTCTCTTTCTTCTTCCTTGCATATGCTAGTTTTTGCTTGACTTGATAATTTGTTTGCTTTTAATATACCTATGCATAGGAAGTATGTTATACTTAAGCGTGTTTGTCACATGTTTTATGATTCTCTTTTTGTACATCAATTCTTGTCTTTCATGTGAGCATCATTGGAATCTCAATGCCTAGCTGAAAAGGTTCTAAAGAAAAGCGCTTGTTGGGAGACAACCCAATATTTTTCCTTGTTGTTTTGCAATAAATAATTCATCTAGCCTCTGGTTAGATGTGTTCTTGTGTTTTAGTTAGTGTTTGTGCCAAGTAAGACCTTTGGGATGGCTTACGGTGATAGTTGTTTTGATCTTGCTGAAAAATAGAAACTTTTGCGCCCAGGAATTTTTTTATTACAGAAGCATGCTTTTGATCTGATTCTTTTTGCACAAGATTGGTACACAAATTGCCTAGGTCTTCCTAATTTTTCAGAAATTTTGGAGTTACAGAAGTATATGAAGTTCTCTGATTAATACAGACTGTTCTGTTTTTGACAGATTTTGTTTTCTATGTGTTGTTTACTTATTTTGATGAATCTATGGGTAGTATCAGGGGGTATGAACCATGGAAAAGTTGGAATATAGTAGATATTACACCAATATAAATAAAGAATGAGTTCACAACAGTACCATAAAGTGGTGATTTGCTTTCTTATACTAACGGATCTCATGAGATTTTCTGTTGAGTTTTGTGTTGTGAAGTTTTCAAGTTTTGGGTAAGGATTTGATGGACTATGGAATAAGGAGTGACAAGAGCCTAAGCTTGGGGATGCCCAAGGCACCCCAAGGTAATATTCAAGGACAACCAAGAGCCTAAGCTTGGGGATGCCCTGAAGGCATCCCTCTTTAAATCTTAAATCTATCGGTAACTTTACTCGAGGCTATATTTTTATTCACCACATGATATGTGTTTTGCTCGGAGCGTCTTGTATGATACGAGTCTTTGCTTTTTAGTTTGCCACAATAATCCTTGATGTACACACCTTTTGAGAGGGACACACATGAATCGTGATTTATTAGAATACTCTATGTGCTTCACTTATATCTTTTGAACTAGGCAATTTTGCTCTAGTGCTTCACTTATATCTTTTTAGAGCACGGTGGTGGTTTTATTTTATAGAAATTATTGAACTCTCTTGCTTCACTTATATTATTTTGAGAGTCCCTAAACATCATGGTAGTTTGCTTGGGTTATGAATTTAGTCCTAATATGGTGGGCATCCAAGGGAGATATAATAAAAACTTTCATATATAGAGCATTGAATACTATGAGAAGTTTGATTCCTTATGATTGTTTTGAGATATGAAGATTGTGATATTAGAGTCATGCTAGTAGTAAATTGTGGAGTCAAATAAATAATTGCGTTAAGGTTTGTGATTCCCGTAGCATGCACGTATGGTCTCCTATCTATGTAACCAAATTGAAGAGCATTGTGTTTTGATTGTTCATCTTTGCGTGAAGGTCGGGGGCGCGCGATGGTTAAATCCTACCAACCTCCCCCCTAGGATCATGCGTAGTAGTACTTTGCTTCGAGGGCTAATAGATTTTTTGCAATAAGTATGTTAGTTCTTTATGACTAATGTTGAGTCCATGGATTATACGCACTCTCATCCTTCCACCATTGCTAGCCTCTCTAGTACCGCGTAACTTTTGCCGGTGCACTAAACCCACCATTTACATTTCCTCAAAACAGCCACCATACCTACCTATTATGGCATTTTCATAGCCATTCCGTGATATATTGCCATGTAACTCCACCGTTCTGTTTATTATGACACATACCATCATTGTCATATTGCTTTGCATGATCATGTAGTTGGCATAGTATTTGTGGTTAGGCCACTGTTCATATTTTTATACATGTCACTCTTGATCATTGCACATCCCCGTACACCGCTGATGACCCACAAATATAGGGGATCAATTTTAGCTTTTTTTGATAAGTAAGAGTGTCGAATCCAACGAGGAGCAGAAGGAAATGACAAGTAGTTTTCAGTAAGGTAATGTCTGCAAGTGCAGAAATTGTAAGTAGCAGAGTAGTTTGATAGCAAGATAATTTGTAACGAGCAAGTAATGATAGTAGTAGCAAAAGTGCATCAAGGTAGCCCAATCCTTTTGAGGCAAAGGACAGGCCAAAACGGTCTCTTATGATAAGCAAAGTTTTCTTGAGGGTACACGGGAATTTCATCTAGTCACTTTCATCATGTTGGTTCGATTTGTGTTCGCTACTTTGATAATTTGATATGTGGGTGGACCGGTGCTTAGGTGTTGTTCTTACTTGAACAAACCTCCTACTTATGATTAACACTCCCGCAAGGATCCGCAACTATGAGAAAAGTATTAAGAATAAATTCTAACCATAGCATTAAACTTTTGGATCCAATCGGTCCCTTACGGAATAGCGCATAAACCGGGTTTAAGCTTCATCACTCGCAACCCATCATCTAATTGCTACTCCACAATGCATTCCCTTTGGCCCGAACATGGTGAAGTGTCATGTAGTCGACGTTCACATGACACCACTAAGGGAATCACAACATACATACTATCAAAATATCGAACACATATCAAGTTTACATGATTACTTGCAACATGATTTCTCCTATGACCTCAAGAACAAAAGTAACTACTCAAAAATGATAAACATGCTCATGATAAGAGGAGTATTAAATAGCATAATGGATCTGAACATGTAATCTTCCACCAAATAAACCATATAGTAATCAACTACAAGATGTAATCAACACTACTAGTCACCCACAAGCACCAATCTATAGTTCCAGTAACAAGATTGAACACAAGAGATGAACTAGGGTTTGACATGAGATGGTGCTGTTGAAGATGTTGATGGAGATTGCCCTCCCCAATATGGGAGAGTTGTTGGTGGTGATGATGATGATTTCCCCCTCCGGGAGGGAAGTTCCCCCAGCGGAATCGCTCCGCCAGAAGGCAAAAGTGCTCCTGCCCAAGTTCCGCCTCGAGACGGCGACGCTCCGCCCCGAAAGTCCTCTCCTTATTTTTTCTAGGTCAAAATGACTTATGTACCAGAAGATGGGCACCAGAGGTGGGCATGGGTGAGCACAACCCACCAGGGCGCGCCTGGGCTCCCTGGAGCGCCGAGGTGGGTTGTACCCACCTGGTGGGTCCCCTCTGGTAGTTATTTGCTCCGATAATTCTTAAATATTCCATAAAAAATCTCCGTGAAGTTTCAGCTTGTTTGGAGTTGTGCAGAATAGGTGGCCTGACGTAGCTTTTCCAGGTCCAGATTTCCAGCTGCCGGAATTCTCCCCCTTGGTGTGTACCTTGCAAATTATGAGAGAAAAGGCATTAGAATTACTCCAAAAAGCATTATTATGGATAAAAAAATTATAAATAACAGTAAGAAAACATGATACAAAATGGACGTATCAACTCCCCCAAGCTTAGACCTCGCTTGTCCTCAAGCGAAAACCGAAATCAAAAAACATGTCCACATGCTTTGAGAGAGAGGTGTCAATAAAAACAAAATACGGACATAGAAGCATCATGTTGATTATTATAACAACAACAAATTTAGACATAATACTTTTATCATAGAACTTTGATCATATACTTCTCATGAATAAGTAACAGTTCATCACACAATCGAAGTACAAAGCAAAAACTCTATTAGAAGCCAACAAACTATGTTCTCAGTCAACTTTGCAACTACAATTCATCACCTTTTCAGGAAGGGTCACGTGTCAGAGCCTTTAGGCAAGTCCACAGACTCAACCATCATATAGTCTTCTATGATTGCTAACAATCACCGTGTACACATGAGCAAAATGTTTCAACCGGACACATAGAAAGATAGGGGCTTATAGTTTCGCCTCCCAACATATTCACCTCAAGGGTGATGTCAACAATAATAACTCATGTTATCTATATTCAACTGGACATATGTGCCTAGATCTTTCCTCACCACATGATGCTTGCCAAAGGAGAAAAACAAAAGGGAATAGAAGAAAAACTTTGACTCTTTGCATAAAAGTAAATACATAAAAGTAAAAGATAGGCCTTCGCAAAGGGAAGCAGAGGTTGCCATGCACTTATTTGTTTGTATGCTCAATCCCTTAGTGCAAAAGAATGTCACATTGTATTGCCCCTTAAGATGACAACCTTTATTATGCAGTCTGTCCCTTTTATTCTTTGTCATCTAAGTTCCTACAATGCTCAATTTTCTCTTACACTAAATGATCTCATACTTTTAGAAGCAATTTTTATTGCCTTTTTGCACCGATCACAACTTACTTGAGGGATCTTGCTCAATCCCTAGGTAGGTATTATGGACACTTGAAAATAAGATTTGGGTTTAAGGATTTTGGATGCACAAGTAGTATCTCTACTTAGTGCGGAATTTTTGGCTAGCAAACATAGGGGGAAAGCATCACATTGATGACCCACAAGTGTAGGGGATCTATCGTAGTCCTTTCGATAAGTAAGAGTGTCGAACCCAATGAGGAGAAGAAGGAAATGATAAGCGGTTTTCAGTAAGGTATTCTCTGCAAGCACTGAAATTATCAGTAACAGATAGTTTTGTGATAAGGTAATTTGTAATGGGTAACAAGTAATGAAAGTAACTAAGGTGCAGCAAGATGGCCCAATCCTTTTTGTAGCAAAGGACAAGCCTGGAAAAACTCTTATATGAAGGAAAACGCTCTTGAGGACACATGGGAATTATTGTCAAGCTAGTTTTCATCACGCTCATATGATTCACGTTCGCTACTTTGATAATTTGGTATGTGGGTGGACCGGTGCTTGGGTACTGCCCTTTCTTGGACAAGAATCCCACTTATGATTAACCCCTATTGCAAGCATCCGCAACTACAAGAGAAGTATTAAGGTAAACCTAACCATAGCATGAAACATATGGATCCAAATCAGCCCCTTACGAAGCAACTCATAAACTAGGGTTTAAGCTTCTGTCACTCTAGCAACCCATCATCTACTTATTACTTATTAATGCCTTCCTCTAGGCCCAAACAATGGTGAAGTGTCATGTAGTCGACGTTCACATAACACCACTAGAGGAAAGAAAACATACATCTCATCAAAATATCGAACGAATACCAAATTCACATGACTACTTATAGTAAGACTTCTCCCATGTCCGCAGGAACAAACGTAACTACTCACAAATCATATTCATGTTCATAATAATAGGAGTATTAATATGCATAAAGGATCTGAACATATGATCTTCCACCAAATAAACCAACTAGCATAAACTACGAGTAATCAACACTACTAGCAACCCAAGGTACCAATCTGAGGCTTTGGGACGGAGATTGGATACAAGAGATGAACTAGGGTTTTAGAGGAGATGGTGCTGGTGAAGATGTTGATGGAGATTGACCCCCTCCCGATGAGAGGATCATTGGTGATGACGATGGCAATGATTTCCCCCTCCCGAAGGGAAGTTTCTCCGGCAGAACAGCTCTGCCGGAGCCCTAGATTGGTTTCGCCTTGTGGCGGTGGAGTTTCTTCCTGAAAGCTTGCTTATGATTTTTTCTCGGACGAAAGACTTCATATAGCAGAAGATGGGCACCGGAGGCCTGCCAGGCGACCCATGAGGCAGGGGGCGCCCCCACCCTCATGGCCAGGGTGTGGGCCCCCTTTGGTACTTTCTTTCGCCAATATTTTTTATTAATTCCAAAAATAACTTCCGTGAAGTTTCAGGACTTTTGGAGCTGTGCAGAATAGGTCTCTAATATTTGCTCCTTTTCTAGCCCAGAATTCCAGCTGCCGGCATTCTCCCTCTTCATGTAAACCTTGTAAAATAAGAGAGAATAGGCATAAGTATGGTGACATAACGTGTAATAACAGCCCATAATGCAATAAATATCAATATAAAAGCATGATGCAAAATGGACGTATCAAATCCCCCAAGCTTAGACCTTGCTTGTCCTCAAGCGGAAGCCGATAACGATAAATATGTCCACATGTTTAGAGATAGAGGTGTCGATAAAATAGAATACGGACATGAGGGCATCATGATCATTCTTATAACAGCAACATATTTGGATATTGTCATATGATCTCTTATGCTCAAGTAATAATCTATTCACAATGTCAAGTATGAATCAGAAACTTCATTGAGAACTAACAAACTATGATCTCGGTCATTGAAGCAATTGCAATTTATCATAACATCGGAAAGAGTCAATATAAGAGCTTTTCAGTAAGTCCACATACTCAACTATCATATAGTCTTTCACAATTTCTAACACTCACGCAATACTTATGGGTATGAAGTTTTAATTGGACACAGAGAAAGATAGGGGCTTATAGTGTTGCCTCCCAACCTTTTACCTCAAGGGTAATGTCAACAATAATAGTTCATGCTAACTTACATTCAATTGGGGGTAGGGCGCACCCCCACCCTCGTGGCCAGGGTGTGGGCCCCCTCTGGTACTTTCTTTCGCCAGTATTTTCTATTAATTCCAAAAATAACTTCCGTGAAGTTTCAGGACTTTTGGAGCTGTGCAGAATAGGTCTCTAATATTTGCTCCTTTTCCAGCCCAGAATTCCAGCTGCCGGCATTCTCCCTCTTCATGTAAACCTTGTAAAATAAGAGAGAATAGGCATAAGTATGGTGACATAACGTGTAATAACAGCCCATAATGCAATAAATTTTCATGTAAAAGCATGATGCAAAATGGACGTATCACACATGTTAAAGGATCTAGGACAATATGACTTCGATGTGAATATAAACAAACATAAATCATTAAGTTGTCTTCCTTGTCCAATGTCAACAATTTTGGCACATAATATTTTGATGAGGGCTCACAATCACAAAAGATTTCTAGGATAGTATGTTTGTATGTGAATCTTCTCTTCCCTTTTTAATTCTTTCATGAGTTGCATCCTTGACTAATGCTATGTTTGTCAATCTCTAATAAAAATTTCTACTTATACTTTTCGTTATATGGTGCCATCACCTACCATAGGATTAGTATATGATCTTATTGATTTATTTCCTTCATTTTATTTATTTCCTTTCCCTTTTCCTTTCTTTCTTATTTCTTTTCTTTATTTGCAACATGAAAGTACAGAAAGCAAAAACTCAAACTAAACTTTATCATATAACTTGCACACAATTATAAGGATAGATCACTAAACAAACTCTCGAAGAAGAAATGATTGAACTAAACTTTTATTCATCTAAAGCAAAAAGATCGAACTAAAATAAGTAAAAGCAAAATATAGTGGGATGATACGATACCGGGGCATCTCCCCCAAGCTTGGTGGAAGCAAAGGGGAGTGCCCATACCGGATACTTAGTTCTCTTTTGGTAGTGAAGAAGAAGGTAGTGGTGGTGGTGAGAAAGTAGAGGGTTTGCCGTTCGCTTCCTCCAGCTTCTGACGGAGAATAAAATTTTCTATCATCAACTCGCAATTATCTACTCTCGAGTTTTATTATCCTCTTGCATAACGCCTCCATGCTTTCGTTTTTGAACCGGGGAGGGACTGATTCATCTTCGTCTTCTTTGGAGGTCCAGCTATAGTGCTTCTCATCCCCATAGGACTTGGGGTTTGCAATGAGGTCAGCAACATAGCTCTCACCCTCAGAGTCTTGAGATGACATAATTTCAGATCTAACAGGAAAACATCAAGAAAAGAGAACAGAGGATTTCTCCGTGATACGGTGGTTAACAGGATCGGGAAGTATATATAGATTTTTTATCTTGGAGGACAAGCATACGTGAGAATAACGGAGTACGGAAGGTGTCCGGTGGGCTAACCCACTGGGCGCCCAGTAAGCTTGGCGCTACTGGTGTCTTGTGCCCACCAGGGGACGCTTCCTGGAAGTTTCTTTATTCCCAAAATTCTTAAATATTCCAAAACTGCTAAAAAATATATTTGCGGATTTTTTGGAGTCCATTTACTTACCGCATCATGTACCTCCTTATTTTCACGATTCTGGAGTGTTCCGGAAGGACTCTTTTATGTGTTCTTCCGGTGTCAAAGTTTGGATAATATTACTTTCAACATTAATGGGCGTACCTGAGACATAATGCTTTATTCATTGTCCATTGACAACCTTTGGGTTAGTGCCTTCGGAATTATTTATTTTGATGGCTCTAGACCGGTAAACCTCCTCGATGACCTATGGGCCTTTCCATTTTGAGAGGAGTTTTCCTGCAAATAATCTGAAATGAGAGTGTACAAAAGAACATATTCTCCGACTTCAAACTCACGCTTTTGAATTCTTTTGTCATGCCATCTTTTAACCTTTTCTTTGAATAATTTTGCATTTTCATAAGCTTGGGTTCTCCATTCATCCAATGAGCTTATATCAAATAACCTCTTTTCACCAGCAAGTTTGAAATCATAATTTAGTTCTTTAACTGCCCAATATGCTTTATGTTCTAACTCAAGAGGCAAATGACAAGCTTGTCCATAAACCATTTTATAAGGAGACATACCCATAGGATTTTTATATGCTGTTCTATAAGCCTAAAGTGCATCATCTAATCTCTTAGACCAATTCTTCCTGGACCTATTGATAGTCTTTTGCAAAATTAACTTTATTTCGCTATTGCTAAGTTCAACTTGACCACTAGACTGAGGATGATAGGGTGATGCAATTCTATGGTTAACATCATACTTGGCAAGCATTTTACTAAAAGCACCATGAATAAAGTGTGAACCACCATCAGTCATTAAATATCTAGGGACTCCAAACCTTGGGAAAATAACTTCCTCAAGCATTTTAATAGAGGTGTTGTGATCAACACTACTAGTTGGAATAGCTTCTACCCACTTAGTAACATAATCAACATCAACCAAAATATGTGTATACCCATTAGAGGAAGGAAAAGGTCCCATGTAATCAAATCCCCAAACATCAAATGGTTCAACAACAAGTGAATAATTCATAGGCATTTCTTGATGCTTACTGATATTACCTATTCTTTGAAATTAATCACAAGATGAGACAAACTTACGGGCATCCTTGAAGAGAGTAGGCCAATAAAATCCAGACTGCAATACCTTATGAACAGTTCTATCTCCAACATGATGCCCTCCATAAGCTTCGGAGTGACATTTCCGTAGGATTTGTCCATGTTCATGCTCAGGTACACAACATCTAATAATACCATCTACTCCTTCTTTATAAAGATGTGGGTCATCCCAAAAGTAATGTCTTAAATCATAGAAGAATTTTTTCTTTTGTTGGTATGTAAAGCTAGGTGGTAAATATTTAGCAACAATGTAATTAGCGTAATCAACATACCAAGGATTACTATGAGAAACATTTATTGCAGCTAACTGCTCATCAGGAAAACTATTATCAATAGGTAGTGGGTCATCAAGCACATTTTCATGCCTAGATAAATAACCAGCTACTGGGTTCTCAGCTCCTTTTCTATCAATGATATGTAAATCAAATTCTTGTAACAAGAGAACCCATCGAATAAGTCTAGGATTAGCATCTTTCTTTTCCATAAGATATTTAATAGCAGCATGGTCTGTGTGAACAATTACTTTGGAATCAACAATATAAGGTCTAAATTTATCACAAGCAAACACCACTGCTAAGAATTCTTTTTCAGTAGTAGCATAATTTCTTTGAGCATTGTCTAGAGTTTTACTAGCATAGTGAATAACATTCAATTCTTTATCAACTCATTGTCCTAGAACAACACCAATAGCAAAATCACTAGCATCACACATAATTTCAAAAGGCAAGTTCCAATCAGGTGGTTGAACAATAGGTGCAGAAATTAAGGCTTTGTTGAGTGTTTCAAAGGCTTCTAAACAATCATCATCAAAAACAAGAGGAATATCCTTCTGCAAAAGATTAGTGAGAGGCCTAGAAATTTTAGAGAAGTCCTTAATAAATCTCCTATAGAAACCAGCATGACCTAGGAAACTACGAATACCTTTTATATCTTTAGGACATGACATTTTCTCAATTGCATCAACCTTAGCTTTTTCCACTTCAATACATCTTTTAGAAACTTTATGACCATAAAGTGGCACTTCTCGCAATTCAAGGCAAGATTTGTTTGTTCACATCTCTGCAAAACTCGCTCAAGATTGCTTAAACAATCATCAAAAGACTTCCCATAAACAGAAAAGTCATCCATGAAAACCTCAACAATCTTTTCACAAAAGTCAGAGAATATAGCAGTCATGCATTTTTGAAAGGTAGCAGGTGCATTACATAAACCGAAAGGCATACGTCTATAAGCATAGGTTCCAAAGGGAAAAGTAAAAGTGGTCTTTTCTTGATCAGGTTGAGAAACAGGTATTTGTGAAAAGCCAGAATATCCATCAAGGAAGCAAAAGTGTGTGTGCTTGGATAATATGTCAAGCATTTGATCAATACTAGTAAGCATGCACTTGCAATGCATGTCTCATACTTAATAATTCTGTCATAACATAAATCTACTTTTAGAACAGCTGAAATCTCACGCAAAAAGCATATAATTCGTAACTCGTACAAATGACTGTAAATATTGTGCTTTATAAATCAACGGGCCCATGTCCACTGCTTAGCAAATACCATTGATCATTAACTAATTGACATAAAATCAGTCCATCAAGAAAATTTGATTGTGGCCTATGGCCATGCATGCACCCCTAGCTAGTGCATCTCGACAACCAAGGTCATCACCAACATCTCGCCAGCATCCACAGTGCCAAATAGATATTCATGTACACGAACAAAATTGTTTCTCATATATCACATCCATGACCTCTTAAACTGTATAACTGACATAATTCACCAGTTATTTCGATCTTAGAGTCATCATTGTATCTAAACTAAAGATAATTTGAGGTGTAACATTTCCAACCAAGAAAAATATATCTTCAATCTTATTTTCTTCTAGGTCGTGCCTATGAGTGGGCCATTGCCAATAAGCAACAGGAAAAGGATATGCAAGTATGTGTACAGAGGCAATGAAAATTAGTAGTTTTTTTCACATAAGCTGATAATTCATCAAGGTTGTGAGATATAGGTTTGCCCACCTAAGAAATAAAACATTGCTAGTTAGCAAACCAAGCTGCAGCACCTGTGGCTGTTCCAAGCAAAATCAGGTACCCATGAAACCAGCCTGAGAGACAAAGCAGATGCACAAACCACTGAAGGTAGAACCACACTTACTCATAATCTAGAGGCATTTATAGTCATTTAGTGTTCATCCTTCCATGGCAATGTCCAAAGCAATGAAGGTATTTGCAACCTGATATTTGTAAAATCTCGCCATGTATCTGACCCCCTTATTTTTGCGAAAGCAAAGAAATCAATCTCTAGGAGAGTATTAACACGTATTACTGGTGATGAACATAACTCTGCAAAGAAAAAGGAAAAAGTGTGAAGGAGATTAAAAAACGTAGCTCTACATATGCTACATAAATTTCCATCTAATCTTCTCACCATGTTCCCGGTCTGCAGTATGTTGTCTTGCTCGTCCAGCCTGAACTGATAGAGAAAGTTCCCTGTGGCACTTTATTTGTGAGGATATAACATGAGTCAACAACAAATTTATCATTGTTATTCATGGAAAGATAATAGATCATTCATAAATATATATTTTGTTGGATGTTGATTACTGGAAAGTAATACCAATATGGGCTTACAAATTTGGGCATGTTTATTTGCAACAACGACTTCTATTAGCAGAGGTAAATCTTAATATTATAAACATATGTTACTAATAGAAAATATTGAGAAAATACTACTTTTATTTTTATATTACTTAAATTAGAAAGTCAATTTCTTCCATGTCCGGAAACTACTCATAGAGCCTCTCCGGCTTTAACTCAGCAATTTTGGGTTAGGGTAAAATCATGGTTCCCTCACCCCCCCCCCCCCCGGAAAAACAAGAACAATAAGAAAGAAACCCTAAGAATTCAAGCCTATTAAACAATAATGCACTTTCGATGGCATGTCAACAATCAGACATACGGAAACCTTTAGTCATCAATTTTTTCCCACTACAAAATTAACGGTGAAACACATGTGTGTGTGAGAGAAGAAACAACAAACATAACCTTTATACCAGCAATGCATATTATTATTAGAATATCAAAATGTGTTTCGCTGTATAACATTTACATTGCATGTACATAACATGATATGCATCAGCCCACCCCCCGCATGAGCCTCCTCTGTCGTGGCCACACTCGTATCTGGTGGTGGTGGAGTAGCCTAGGCCATGGAGCAGGGAAAGGGGCACAACATACCAGTGCAGCCGGCGATGATGGAGACACCACGGACTGCTCGGCCTCCTCGTCCCCATGATGCTTTAACTATCTTGGATATCTTTCAAAAAGAATGCCAATGAGGGCGTCAGTTGCTACAAATTCATGACTTCAAAGAAACACAATAATCCATTAGATGGTTTAGTACAAATCATTTCTTCACTTGCAGTACCATGTAAAACATTGAACATGTACGCATCACCCATCATTTCAGAAAAACTCCGAACAAAAACATTCAACACTTCTGACTCCACAAAGCTTAAGAAATTAGGGTGCCTAAGTCTTTATGCATAACTCGGGACATCTTACTTATTAGTTAGCCAACCAACATAATCAAGTGGCCCATTTACGTGAATACAATCAGTATCAATCATAAGTATGAAACATGAAACTTTCTAAAATGACCAGTCCTTATTAGGTCGCAGACTATACATATAGAAACTTGAGACTGCAAACATGGACGGTCGACTCCGAAACTCCACTCAAATCACCCCATTATCTAAGCATGCTATTAGCAATAGTAAAACAAATTACAGAATCTGAAACCTCACACATTATTTAGAGAGTACCTAATTTTATGTTCTTGTTACACTGGAAGCAATGTACACTCTGAATGAAAAAGAATCAAACACTTGATTGATATGGTCAACATATATGAAATAAGACAGTATGTGACAAAGTATATAAAGCCGTAGGTTTTGATATTCGGTCATCCAAACTCATATAATAGTTGATCACATGCAAATCCTCCAGTAATTGTGATAACATATGAAACATCTTCTTGATCTCCCTAACCTGAATTCTATGATAACACAGAGTTGAAATCGAAAAATAAAATCACACCGCAGGACATCTACAGGCTAGTTTTGCACAAAAAGAGACTCGAAAACACATACAAAGGAAAAGGCGACACTTATTTAAATAAGCCATTGAAACCAGGCTACGCAGAGCTCGACATATCTCCTTGTGGACCTAGGTCAATATCAGCATTTCTTCAGGCCCAGTCCTCTTTGCTGGTCTCAAATTAGTCATGTTAAATTTCAAAAAATAAATGTCCTTACAAGATTCACAATTCAAATCATTTGTGTATTCTAACCAAGAACATGGAATTCAATCTCCGGTGAGGATTGAATCCTAGTGTCATAAGTAACACATATATAAACTTCAGTAGCATCAGAGATTGCTCACAAGGGCACGGCTGCACACCATGCTATTTCCATACTCCAACAGTCACATGATATCATATAGAGAATACAGATAAAACCACATACAGGGAGAAAATCATCATCTAGTCTGTCATAGAAATTAGTCTGCTACTTCTCTTTGTCGGCTCAGCATTACCAATGTTCTTTCGTGCTATCAGCAGACAAAAGAACAGAGAGACAGAGATGAAATTCAGTTTGCTTCCAAAGCCCTCTCCATTTGACAGTGTCCTGGACTAGGGGGGACTCACCACGTCGTCTCCCGATCAGTTGGATTGGGCCGAAGACCCCCATGTCCGTTTGCTCATGGGCCAGTTCGGACAGCCGATGTATACACGAGGAAGATTCCACAAGACTTGGTGATCAAGACAAGGACTCCTCTCCACTGGCGTATTCGACTAGGACTCTTGTTATCCTAGGCCTCTGGTATGTTATATAAGCCGAGGCTAGGCTAGTCGATAGATGATTATGACATTACTCATCATACCCTTAGGTTTTAGACCACAACATATGATCTCGAGGTAGATCAACTCTTGTAACCCTATATTCATCAAGATCAATCAAGCAGGAAGTATGGTATTACCTCAACAGAGAGGGCCCGAACCTGGGTAAAACATCATGTTCCCTGTTTCCTGTTACCCATCGATCCACGACACACAGCTTGGGACCCCTGATAGGTCTCCAACATATTTACTTTTCCAAACACTTTTGCCCTTGTTTTGGACTCTAACTTGCATGATTTGAATGGAACTAACCCGGACTGACGCTATTTTCAGCAGAATTGCCATGGTGTTTGTTGGATGTGGGGTTCCGGCAAAACCCTTAAGGTTCGAACTCTGGGTGCGCGCGGAGTTCTTTCCCTCCTACCAATCTATGCCCTAGCTCGCTAAGATCTCGCAGACGAACTCGACGAACTCACAACACAGAAAGACACGAGATTTATACTGGTTCGGGCCACCGTTGTGGTGTAATACCCTACTCCAGTGTGCTGGTGGTGGATTGTCACTTGGGCTGATGAAGAACAGTACAAGGGGAAGAACAACCTCTTGAGGTTGAGGTGCTCTTGTGTTTGGTGTGTGGCTTTGGGCCGGCTCTCGATGAGTTCTAGATCAGATCCAGTTGCCCCCTTTGGTGGTGGATAGTTGTACTTATATAGGCCCTGGACCTCTCCCCAAATATCGAGCGGGAAGGGAGCCAACAACGGCGGGCAATTTGAAAGGGGACAGCTAGTACAAGTTATCCTGACAAAAGTGGTCTTCGCCTGCAAAAGGCTCTGGTGGTGATGCCGTCTTTGGCTCCATGGTGACCTCCGTCTTGCCGTCCTGCTGGTCTTGGTCTCGTTGCACCGATATGGAAACCTTTGCTTGATGCCTCGGTACTCCGCGCATGTGCCTGCCTCCTTAGCACCAAAGAGGAAACAAGGACGCTGCGCGCGCTGGCGCCCGCTTGGTGTCGATCGTCATGGCTCACGTCACGAGTGCCTCGCAAGGTTTGTCCCGCCTTGATATCTCCGCTCCTCGCGAGGCAGCCTGGTGAGGCCGCTCCTGAGGAGGTCTTGCGTCATCCGCCTCGCGAGGCTTGGCCCCTCGCGAGGGTCTTGAATGCCTTGTTGATGAAGATGGGCCGTACGGCCTGCTAGCATAGCCACGCCGTGGGCCGCAGGCAAGCAAGTCTGGAGACCCCCATTCCCAGAACATCGATAGTAGCCCCCGGGCCCAAGGCGCGCTCGGGCTTGGCTTCGAGGTAAAGCGAAAGGTCAAGCGCGGAGCGCCGCGGGCCCCAAAAGCCTACGGCCTCGGTTGACGCGTGGCGGTCGATTGGACATGGGCGTCTCCGCTTCCCCACGCTGCCTCGGCAACTGTTCGACTTGACAAGTCCCTGCGACATGCAAGGAAAACCATTATTACCTGTGATCGTGGGAGGCGCCGGTTGGCCTTCTTTCGCTATAAATGGGGAGGGGGCCGGAGCCCCCGTCGCCCATCTCTTCTTGGCTCATTGGCTTCTTCCTCCTTGCTCCACCGCTAGCAGCAATGGCGCTGTCGAAGAGGTTTTCCGGCGGAGAAAGGCAAGGCCCCTCAGGAGGGACCCGGCTCCCCGGCGCCCAAGCGAGGACGTGGCCGTCCCCGCAAGCATGCCACGACCCCTGCCGTGGCCCCCTCTCGGGGTGGCGCCGCAATGCGTGGCAGGAGTCGCTCCGGTCACGGCAGTCCTCTCAACGAGAGGAGACGCGCAGTGGTTGCGCGGCCACCCCGGCCGCGGTTCCATGCGTCAGAGGTGCTACCGGAGTTCGTTGTCTGGTCGGAGGATCCGGCCGGAAGCTGGCTCCAGCTTCCCCGCTTCTTTTCTGACGAGCTGCCGGACTCCTGGCCAGGCGGGCTCTGGCTGCAGGCAGACGGTTGCTGCAGCCGGGCTTCCTGGGTTGCGGTCGAGGTCTCCATCGCGGGCAATGTACCTCTGGCCCGTGGTTGGCAGACGTTCGCCCGCACACGCGGCCTGGTCAAGCGGTGCACCCTCCACTTCAAGTTCGACGATGACGCGACCCTCTACGTGAGGGTGTTCGGGGAAGATGGTCGTCGCGCCGGATGCTGCCCCAAGATGAATGACGGCGAGGAGGTGTGTCGGTGTCAAAACCGACGGATCTCGGGTAGGGGGTCCTGAACTGTGCGTCTAGGCGGATGGTAACAGGAGACAAGGGACACGATGTTTTACCCAGGTTCGGGCCCTCTTGATGGAGGTAAAACCCTACGTCCTGCTTGATTAATATTGATGATGTGTGTTACAAGAGTGGATCTACCACGAGATCAAGGAGGCTAAACCCTAGAAGCTAGCCTATGGTATGATTGTTGTTCGTCCTACGGACTAAAGCCCTCCGGTTTATATAGACACGGATAGGGTTAGGGTTACACGTAGTCGGTTACAATGGTAGGAGATCTACATATCAGACGCCAAGCTTGCCTTCCACGCCAAGAAAAGTCCCATCCGGACACGGACGAAGTCTTCAATCTTCTATCTTCATAGTCTTGGAGTCGGCCGATGATGATAGTTCGGCTATCCGGACACCCCTAGTCCGAACTCCTCAAGAGCCCGAACCAGGCTTCAATGATGACGAGTCCGGCGCATGTTGTCTTCGGCATTGCAAGGCGGGTTCTTCCTCCGAATAATTTATAGAAGATTGTGAACACCAGATAGTGTCCGCTCTGCAAAAATAAATTCCACATACCACCGTAGAGACAATAATATTACACAAGATCAATCTGGCGACGTATTTTGTGGCGTGACGTCGTACCACTACCAAGCCTTTACTCAAATCGCTTTTATTGTTCCACCTCGGTAGCGTTTAGCTTAAGCGGTTTCTTGGCACGCCTTGTCGGAAGTAGATCGTGTTCCCCTTATTCGGGATTCCCATCAATACGGACGTGGGTAACCCAACCGCGCTGTTGATTGTGACGCTTGAGGGATAAGCGAGTTTTACCAGGCCGGTGGGGACACATGTATTTGTCCGCCCATATAAGGGGATAAAGATCCAACCTTTTTACCTGCACCTTCTTCCTCCTTGGCTTATCCATCTCCACGAACTAGAGCTCCAGCACCCAAGTCCGCGCTTCTCACCTCAACCCTCTCCAACTATGTCCGGAGCAGGAGGCAAGTGGATGGCCTCCTCCGTCACGGAGGGGCAGATCCAGAAGCTGCGCGACGCCGGATATTTGTCCAGCAACATCACGCATCGGCTCCCCGATGAAGGAGAGCTCGTCCCCAACCCCAGGCCCCATGAGAGGGTAGTATTTCTTCCCCATTTCCTCCGCGGACTGGGTTTCCCGCTTCATCCCTTTGTCTGGGGGCTCATGTTCTACTACGTTCTAGATTTCCATGATCTGGCCCCGAATTTTATCCTCAACATCTCGGCGTTTATCGTCGTGTGCGAGGCATTCCTCTGCATCCAGCCCCACTTCGCTTGTGGCTCAAGACCTTCAATGTCAAGCGAAGGTTGTGAAGGGCAGCAAGCGGAGTGCGGAGGCGCCATGGTGGGTAGGATGTCTCACGCTACGTGGCCGGAGGGCACTTTCGTGGAAACCATCAAGGGGTGGCAATCGGGTGGTTCTACATCACCGAGCCAGCGTGACCTGATTGGGCAGCGCCCCGATTCAGATCCGCATCCCTACATGGCTCACCTCCGGAAAGAGAGTGGCCGGATTTGGGGGATGCGGAGGAGCCGACCGGACTCCAAGCTCAGTATCCGTAAGCTGGTGGACAAGAAGCTCAAGCTTGTCAACATAGTCCAGTCATGCTCATCCGCCGGATTCTCCGTGCAGCGACGGGCTTCAACATGTGGGAGTTTGATCCGGCAGCACTGCACTGGCGGGCTCTTCGACACTACGCACGAAGATGTCCGGAAGGAGCTGTTCAAAGGCGCCGAAGCTCCCGCATCCGCTACCGAAGATCGCGGATTCCGCTCGCAGCGTCCAGCTGACGAGGTAAGTGATTTCACCACTTGTTTTCCATAGTTTGGCTCTATGAGGGATCTAAACTCCCTTTACCTTTGACAGGACTGGCTGGCAAAGGACGAACAGATTACCTGTCCGGCCCCATTGCCAGAGGACCCAGCGGACGCCCGCTTATCGGGGCTGTTGGCTCCGGCACCCCACGTGGTGCCGGAGAAGAAGGCCAAGAAGACGGCCACGGGGACTCGGAAGAGTTCCCGTTTTCAGGTGCTATCGGATGATGAATTCGAGGCCGACTCCTCCCACCAAGGCGAGGAGGAGAAGAAGAAAGCCTCTCCCAGTGGGAGGGAAGAAAGGAAGGCCTCCCCAACAAGGAGGCCAAGGGTCCAAGAAGGAAAAACTCTTCCCGGACTGCTCCGCCAACGCCTTGACGATTTACGACGAGGATCTGGCCTCCAAGGGCCAAGCCTGGCGAGATCGTAAGTATCCGGATTCCCGAATAACTTCAAGGTTTTTTCTTTTCGCCACATAATGTCTTTCTAATGCCGCATACAACCCCCGCAGTCCGCCCAAGGATGATCTTCCCGCTTGCCGGCGGGTCCTTGCGCGCCGGATATGGATTCCTTCCATTGCCTCCACCCCGTGCCGCTGGACGACGCCGAGGTGGGATCCCGAAAAGGACCCACCAGAGGGGAGGCCCCGGAGGTGTCACAGGATACCCTCCCGGACTGTGCACCGGACTCAGCCCCGGAGGCCATAGTGGCTCCGGAGTCCGACGGGCGACCCCTTCGTAAGAAGGGCAAGACCGCGACGCCGGCTGCCTCCGCCCAACCGGAGGTGCCGGATATTTGCCGGAGGCGCCAACGGCGCCCATCGAAGAGGAACACCGCGACCGTTATGAGTGCGGTGATTCGAAAGGTTCAGCTCGCCAAGAGCGGGCTGACCGAAGCTCGCAGCAGCCTTCTAACGAGCTTTGAGGTAAGAATTTCAATATATGTAAAATGGTACCGCATAGACAAGAGCCCCGATGCTCGGTTCGTGTTCGGAAAGAAAAGCCGATCGAGGATCTTTAGAAAGATAGACGCAGGAGTCATAAAAATATGTCAATATGGGATTGCAGGCTGTCTGCTGACCTCGCCAAGACCGATCATGGAGGTCAATACTTTGAAGAAAAACCTCGAGCGGTCCGAGAACAAGCTCGGTCATGCCAAGAAGCAGCTCGAGGAAAAAGAAGGTGAGTAATACCTTATGAAAATTGTACCATGTAAAAGGATTTGGTTGCAAGAAAATGACAAGGATAACGTGGGTATTGTAGGGGCCACTAACGAGGTGGCGACCACAGAAGGAGGCGGTGGCGCGACGAACATAATGCGGCGTGTGAGCGCACCGAACGAGAGAAGCAGGAGGGCGGGTGGCGGAGGTACAAGAAGAGCTTCAGGATCTCGTGAAAAACATGAGAGCTTGAGCGTGACTCAAGACTCGAGAGTCCGAGCTTGCAACAGCTCTTGAGAGTGCGAAGCCGCTAAGGCCAAGCCTACAAGGCCCTCCAGAGATTGAGGCGGTGAAGAAAATAGCAGCGGTGAGGCATTTTTCATGCAAAGTAAGCATGTGAGTGTTAATTACTGTTGCTTACCCGAATTCGGAGCTCTCTAGGAGCGTCAGTAGATCTTCCTTGCAGCGGTCCGATGCTGCCGCATTCTACCGGGCCGAGGAGGGAGATCGACGGAGAAGGTCTTCGGTCTCAAGATATCGAGGCGGACATCCGGTGTTTTTTAGCGACCAGTGAAGCAGCTGGTCGAGCTCCACAAGGCGGCCGAACAGGCCATGAAGGGCCTCATAGTTCGTTTGTGGCCTAAGGAGGCCATGCCTAGAGCTACTTGCCTGGTGCGGCGGTGATGGATGCGTGTCGTGGGTTGAAGTGATCAAGCATTCCGCTTGTATTGAGGGTGCCGTCGGGCCCTTGCCCGCATAAAGGTGCACTGGGCAAGATGGATGCCCGAAGCTTGTGACAGACCCGCCACCAGAGGGCAAGGAGCATCGCACGCCCGAGATGTATTATAAGAGTGTGTTGAAGGCGCCCGCACTATTGCGGTGAGTGCTCCAAAGATGTAATATTTGAGTAGACTCGCATTTTGTTATCCTGCGCTGAAAACTTAGTTCATATCGCTAAGCAACGCTTGTTAATTCAAAATATTACCTTCTATGCGGATGTTTATCAAATCGAGAGATGGCAAGTCGTCGGCTTCAGCCCCCATGCCACGAAAGTCTTTGGGTGTTCAGGATAAACTTGAGCGCTCTTGTTCCAATTTTGGGTCCATCTAGGAGGCGCCAACACAATGAACAAGGCAACCGGACTTATAATGCTTGAACACTCTCACTTAGCCATAGAATTCTATAATTTTAAATTTCGCTAATCCCTAGTCTTCGAAGGTCAATTTGGGGCACTATCCACGCCTTGGCCGACAAGATCCGGCTCCTCGCTCTAAGCGGCATAAGTCTTTAGGACTCGCAAAAACCTCTCGAACAGCGATCGGTCTCGCCTCATCATGACGGTCAGTTTTAGCTTTCTCCATCGAGGCGTTAACCCAGCTCAACTGGGCGGAATCGCAGATGGTTCTCCCAGTGCTACCTTAGCCGATATAACGGAACGTAAGGTACCAAAGCATGGGAGCCGGGTAAACCCAACTATTGACCCAAGACATGATTCGAAGCCGATGCATATAGTGCTATAAGTTCGGGGTGCCGCACTTGTGAAAGTGTTCGGACTCATTATACCATAATGCGGGAAACATAAGCCCCTGGTGTATATTAGCCGTACCAAAGTGTACGGATGCAACATGCCGTGAATGAACATATGTATGAAAAGAAATGCAATTATAAGCAAAAAGGTGCTGCATTGTTTTATTCAATAAGAGCTGCTACGAATGCAAAACGATACAAATAGTGCGATAAGCAAGGTATGGGACTGTTAAGCATGTCCCCCTCCAGGGGTAGGCTGCAGATTGGTGTATAAAAAAAATGCTCGTAATGGAGACCACCTGTATATTCGTTGTAGCCTTTATCCTTCCCTGGCTGTTGCATCGTGAGTTCGGCAGGTCTGCTGCCGGACAGGGCTTCTGACAAACGGAGTCTGTGGGTAAAAATAAAAGGTAAAAAGAAAAGAAAAGGAACGACACACTTGAGAGCCCCCTGGTGTGGTTGAGCCGCAGATCTGGGTTTATCGTGGTCGTGCCCTCTCCCCATGCCCAAGGTATCTTCAGAGCGTAATGGTGTACGCGAAGGACCTGCTTTGACGCTTCGCAGAGCTGGGGTTGGGGCCGCATCGCCACGATGCTCGGAACGTGCAGGTGGTCTTGTTGTAAGTTACTCCGGCGCTTGGCTGTGTCCGCCGCTTAACGGCCGGACTCGAGAATTGCCTTAAGAGGCTGCATTGCACTTCCGCCGCGAGAGCGCTGTATGTTCCTCCGCGCGGAGAGAACGTTCAGTGTTTCCGTTGACCGTGATGACTCCTCGAGGGCCCGACATCTTGAGCTTGAGGTATGCGAGTGCGGCACCGCGCTGAACTTTGCAAACGCGCACGTCCGAGCAAGGCATGATAGCCGCCATGAACGGGACTATGTCGAAGATTAACTCCTCGCCGGAAGTTATCCGGGATCCAAGACCACTTCGGTGTAATTGAGCCTGCATAATTGGCTTCTACACTGGTATGACGCCTTTAAAGGTCGTTTTGGTAGGTTTAATCCTTGAGGTGTCTATGCCCATTTTGCGATTTGTATCCCGGTAAAGCAGGTTCAGTCGCTGCCGCCGTCCATCGGGACTCGGTTAGGTGAAATCCATCGACGATTGGGTCTAAGACCGGTCGCGGCGAATCCACCGTGGCGGATCTTTGGTGGGGTGGTCCTTCGGTCAAAAGTGATCGGGCAGGAGGACCATGGATTGAACCGGGCAACTGGCTCCATCGCATAGACATCCTCGAGTGCACGCTTCGCTCCCTTTTGGGTATGTGCGTTGCGTATATCATGTTCACCGTCCGCACTGGGGGAAACCCTTCATCCTCTATTGTTCGGCGGTTGGGTCTCGTCCTCGCCATCGCTATGCAGCCCCTTGTCATTGTTTTCGCAATTAACTTGCCTGCTCGTTGAATACCCAACAGTCCCTGTTGGTGTGGTTAGCTGGCTTTTCGGGGGTGCCGTGTATCTCGCACAAGCGGTCGAGTATTCGGTCCAAATTGGACGGACCCGGAGTAGTTCTTTTGAACAGCTTTTTCCGCTGACCGGTTTAGAGCTCTGAATCCGCATTGACCGCCGATCCACAATATTGTCGCCGCACGCGGCGTTGTTTTTGTTACGACGCTGCCTGCCATTTCGGTCCTTGAAGTCGGACTGCCGAATTTTTGCCGAGGTTGTTGCTGCGTGCTAGCCAGCTGTCCTCACCCGCAGAAGCGGGTCATGAGTGATGTGAGGGCTGCCATGGATTTTGGCTTTTCCCGTCCTAGGTGCCGGGCAAGCCACTCGTCATGATGTTATGCTTGAAGGCGCGAGAGCCTCCGTGATCCGGACAATCGACAATTTGGTTTTTCTTGGTTAAGAACCGTGTCCGTAATTGTCCGCCGATTCGTCTGCTGCTGAATTATGTGGCTTAGGTCATCGCGTCGGTGGTCGCTTTATAAGTGCCCTAGAAGTTATCGAGGAAAGCGGCTTTGTGTCCTCCCAGCTCCCAATTGACTCGCCGGCAAGCTGTTGAGCCAATGTCGGGCTGGTCCTTAAGCTTGAGGGGAGGTATTTGATGGCGTGAAGATCGCCACCGCGGGCCATGTGGATGTGAAGGAGATAGTCTTGATCCAAACCGCGGGTCTGTTGTGCCATCATAGGATTCGATATTGATGGGTTTAAACCCTTCGGGATTTGATGATCCATTACTCGTATGTGAAGCATAGTGGGTGTGCTTGGCGCCTCAGATCGGGCGATATCACGACGGAGCTCAAAAGAGCTTTGTCTGTTTTGTTCGCCCGGCGGACTTATCGTGGTCCGCACGACGGTTGTCGCCACGCATCGTGGGCGCCCATGCGATCCATAGATCGATCTTGATTGTCTTGCCTTGTCCTCCAATATATCTCGCAGGTCCGGCGTTCCCCTTTGGCGTGTGCTTTTGAGCGATGCCGGGCACGGTTCTAGTGAAGGGCCTAGAGGCCTCTCTGTCGCGACCACGGGTGGTCGGTCACCGTATTGTCTCCCTGGTGATGCAGGTTCGTAAGCCTCCTCCTCTAATCGGGGAGCAGCTTATGCTTAGGGTAGCTTTTGAGGGGCGCTCGAGCTCATGCTCTTCGCCGCGAGGACTTCATCCATCCGTCGGCTAGCGATCCCGATCAGCTCTAAGCTGTTGCTGCTTTTTTGAGGTTGTTCACCGTGGCCATCAGCCTGCGCCTAAAACGCTCTTGTTCGACGGATCCTCAAGCACGACGAATTCATCGTCGCCGAGGCTTGCTTCGCTCCGGAGGGAGGCATATAATCCTCTACCTCTTCTTCGCCGCTCTCGCGAGGGCTGGCGTCTCCATCCTCCCCGCTGGATCTTGCCGGAGTGGATTGTCTTCGACCGTCCGGTGTATTGTTATCTCCGTGCGGAATCTTCATTCTTGCTTGTGGCGGATTTAGAGCGGCGCCCGACGCCGGGCGCTTTCGTTGCTTCTTGGAGGGTCATCCTCCGTTGTTCCATCGCCGTTCCCATCTTTTGGGATGTCCACCATGTATATGTCGATGACGAGGTGGCCTTCCATTGCCTCGTAGGCGCTGGTCTTGGTAAATCTCCGCATCGCCGCCCATACCGCCGATGTCTTCGGAGTCGTAGTCAGCATGTCGGTTAGATCGTCGACGCCGCTGCCAAGTGGGTGGTAGGTGGGCGTTGAATTTCTTTGTCGTCCGCATCCCAACCTTCTCGACCGTAATCCGCCAGGCTCTCCGGATAAAGAGAGAGACTTTAGTGAATTCAGGATGTCGCCAAAGGGCGAGTGCCGAAAGATGTCCGCGTAGTGAACTCCATGACGGGCGCCCAATCGGATTCGATTAGGGCGCTGGGGTTCGAGTCGGAGAGGAGTCCGCACCGGAGTCGAGGTCTTCGCAGCGACAGGATGGAGTTCGCTCGATCGCCGAGAGATTAAAGCCCCCAAGGCGGTGTCCAACCACTCGCCCTCGATCGGGGAATCCGCCCGGATTAAGGGTCGGAG
This sequence comes from Aegilops longissima, assembly GCA_021605205.1. NCBI lineage: Eukaryota > Viridiplantae > Streptophyta > Magnoliopsida > Poales > Poaceae > Aegilops > Aegilops longissima. The sequence goes on along the minus strand of CM038680.1, from coordinate 372,249,471 downwards.
CGGATGCAGTGCGGCCTCGAGGGCACCGCTCGCCGCAGAGCTAGATCATGCCCACCGAGACAAAGCGGGCGCGATTTTGGTTGCGGCTCGAATCCGTCAAGATCAAGTCTCCGCGGATATCGGCCGATAGTTTAAACTTCCGAATCGACCGACGCCGGGCGAAGCTTCGATTTGCTCCGGATGGCTGCTTAATTGCCCGCATGCAAAGCCGCCGAATACTGAAGATCTGTCCGGGAGAAAGGTCTCACCGGACTGCGTCATTGTTGATGATCGAAGGAGCCATCAAGCCTATCGGTGACGGCTACGTAGGAACTCTCAATGAAAGCACCAATGTCGGTGTCAAAACCGCGGATCTCGGTAGGGGGTCCTGAACTCGTGCGCCTAGGCGGATGGTAACAGGAGACAAGGGACACGATGTTTTACCCGTGTTTGGGCCCTCTTGATGGAGGTAAAACTCACGCCCCGCTTGATTAATATTGATGATGTGTGTTGCAAGAGTGGATCTACCACGAGATCAAGGAGGCTAAACCCTAGAAGCTAGCCTATGGTATGATTGTTGTTCGTCCTACGGACTAAAGCCCTCCGGTTTATATAGACACCGGATAGGGTTAGGGTTACACAGAGTCGGTTACAATGGTAGGAGATCTACATATCCGTATCGCCAAGCTTGCCTTCCATGCTAAGGAAAGTCCCATCCGGACACGGGACGAAGTCTTCAATCTTCTATTTTCATAGTCTTGGAGTCCGGCCGATGATGATAGTTCGGCTATCCGGACACCCCCTAGTCCGGAACTCCCTCAAGGTGCTTGGCCTTGGCGATGGCCGGGACGAGGTGGGGGGCGAGCCCGCCGGCCGCTCCTCATCTGGCTACAGTGGCTCCTCCCTTGGCGACAGTTCCAGCAGCGGTGGCTTTGACTAGCCGCCACGCCCGCTTCGAAGGCGGTAGCGGGTCGTCTCGTCGCCGTGCATCGGTGAAGCACGAGGAGGGGTCCGACTAGACCCAGGACGTCGCTAAGGCCCTGCCTCTGTCGGCTGCTGCAGGAGCGTGCGCCGCTTTTGTTATGTTCCTCTTTTTCTTCCTGCATCGAAATGAAACCAGCATGGGCCCGGAGGGGCATGTATCGAACTATAGCTTATTAACCATTATGCTACGCTTGTTGTTTTAGTGCCGTGTTGCTATTCTGCGCAAAGATACTTAGCTTGGTGCATTCGGGGCGCCCTCCTCATTACGAGGCGTTTATTCCCTTGTGTCCATCTTGACCGAGTGGTCCGCGATTGCTCATGAACTGCAAGAAATTTGTTAGGGAGTTTGTTAGGGGATTTGTCATTCACCCAAGCCTTGGCCTGGCGCTTTGCATCGCGGTACCCGAGGGGTACGGACTAGGAGAGATGCACCAGCTTCCGGGCTCGAACGAGGGTAGCTCGCGAGAAAGCAGAGAGAAGAAAAACGCTCGCGAGGGCACCTGCCTAGACCCCTCGCGAGATATGCGAGAGAGAGAGAGAGAGAGAGAGAGAGAGAGAGAGAGAGAGAGAGAGAGAGAGAGAGAGAGAGAACACAAGCGAACCAGAGTAGGAAAATGTGGTAAGAGGCGAGGGAGTCGAATCAGCAAGGAACACCAAAAGGAAACTTTGATTAAGGAAAAACGAGCCAACTACGGAAAGCAAATGAAAAGCCGCATCCGGCACCTAGTCTAGTGTTCAAGTCTTCTCACCAGCGCGGAGCTAAGTGCTGCACTAGGCGTGGGAGGGAGCCCAGGGCCTGAGGCCGGCGCTCGTGAGACTCCGGGGCGTGTACAGCCCTACTCATTATTACGTGAGAGTGTCACGGGCGGCGATTCTTCACAGGCACCGGGCCTTCTTCACAGGTTCTGGGCCTTGCTTCATGGGTATAACATCCGGAGGTGCTGGATGTTCCAGGCATTCTGGATGGGTATCCCTTCCCGTGTCTCCAGGCGCACGGCGCCAGGCCTGGAGATGTGGACGACCTTGAACGGGCCCTCCCACATGGGAGAAAGCTTATACAGCCCTTCCCTGGAGAGGACCCGCCTCAGGACGAGTTCACCCGTCTCGAGCATCCTGGAGCGGATGTTGCGGCATGGTATCGCCGCAGCGCTTGCCGGGTACCTTGCGGCCCTCAGCAGCGGCTTCAGCGGCGACGCCTCCCCAACACGAGGTCCATCTCGTGTGGCGCCCCTGCTGCGTTTCATCGAACGCCAGACCTGCAAGCGGAGCGATGCTTGACCTCGTGAGGAAGGACCGCTTCAGCCCAGAGACAAGGAAGAATGGGGTCTCGCCTGCTGGCTTAGTGGCGGTGGTGCGGATGGACCACAAGACGGACCGAGCTCATCGTGCACCCCCGCCACGTGCCTCGAGCTTCTTCTTGAAGGTCCTGGTCTTGAGGCCCCTCAGGACCTCCGCGTTGGCGCGCTCGGCCTGGCCATTGCTCCTGGGATGCGCCACCAAAGCGTAGCAAATCTGCGTTCCAAGGTTAGCACAGTAGGTTGTAACAGCCCCAAAATTGGGTTATCAATTTTTGAGCTGTTATTTCTTCCTGGCACTCATTTTCAAAATCTTCCTCCTGAGTTTGTTGGATGACCCTGAGATTTCTTGTCATTTCCAACATTTCAAGACTTGCTCATGTCTTTTTTTCAGTGGGCAAGACCTCAGTTGCATCATCTGAAACCCTCTCAAACCCTAATTCCAAAATTTTGGAATTTAAATGTGGCCTTTGTGATTACAAAGGAGCCATCATTTTCCTTGATCTGTTGATCATCCCATCTATTCCTAGAGACCCTTCTATCCTTCTAAACCTTGGATATGCAAAAATATTGCCAAGTCCCATGCAATATTTTTGAATTATGATTTATTCCTTTTCTTGCCTTTTTGAGGAATAAAATCCAAAGGCATAGCTAGCCATCTCCTAAATTCATGTGAATTGGTGGAGTTGATAATTATGCCTAATCCAAGCTCTGGCAATTATATTGGCCATAATTAAATAAGGAAAATTGTCGTTTCCTATGTAATACAAATATTGCATTTCTGCCATTTTCTAAAGGAACTACTATTTTTATAGCTGGGAAAATTCTCACGTAAATTCTGGAGCTTGTCCTTGTTATATAATCACTAGTTCCATCATTATCTCATGTTCATCAGTTCAAAAAGTGGGCACATGATCCAATGCAAGTTTCTGCCTTCTCTGAAATTTTGCAAAGGAAGTGCTTTATTACTAATTCCATTTGAGCTGCAATTTGGGAGGGTGATTAATATTGATAAGTAGACCATGTATACCAAAGATGAGCTCAATCCAATCATCCTAGCTCCCTGTGCAATATTTCAAAGTTTCTGACCAGATTGTCACTTTGTGAAGGGAGTACCTTCATAGAGTTTCCAAATATGATGAAACTTTGCAATCATCTCAATTATCCTAAATAATTAGCCTTCACCCAAATTCAGCTCATTTCATTGAGCTATGTGAGCACAGGAGCAATTCTTGTTCTTTGTGCAAATTTTCAGTTTGTGAAGCAAGTATATTTTATCTCGCTCCATTAAGGCTGAAAATAATTCCAAGACTTATCCTATCCATATAACCCATCTACCCAAGATTTTGGCTAATTTAATTTGGCCAATATTTTCCTAGGAGTTTCTCAAGTTTCTGGTCCAAAGTGATGCTTGTGAAGAAAGTACCAATTTGGCAAGTCCATTTGGGATGATCTTTTTAAAGCATCTACTTATGACTAAATTATTAGGATTTGCCAAGTTATAGCTCAATCCAACCCTCCTAGTGAGTGCTTCATCATCATTTGATTTCTGGACACATGTTAGTAGTTGTTAAGCAACTATGCTAAATAATTGTCCTAATGCCCCCAAAACTCCCAGGACCTTAGTCCTTGATGCCCTGAGCCTCCTAGACATCAATGCTACCATTTAACCTCTCTGGTTTTATCTCCAGCATGTTGCCAAGTTTGCAACAGCAAACTTGTGGAGCTTGTTTTACTCAGCTCACTTAGTCTCTGCCTGTCCATTTACCGTAGTAACAATCTATCTTCGAAGGACTACGCGGTAGACATGGTTTAACCTCAGTAAAAAAAACCCAGAGTGCGCTATGCCAGTGGTGACCACGAGTGCAGCCAGCCAAAACGGTGGTCTAGCCACTGTTCTCGTCGGCAGCGCTGCTCCGACCGTCCCTGACCTCGCCATTAATGTCTATCAGCTCCGCATCGTCGTCGCAGTTCGCCTGGACCCCGCTCCCCCTCCGTTTTCCTCTCCGGCGAGCCGAGCCAAAGCTCGAGCAGTACGTGCCCGTGAGCCCGTCGTCTTCCTCCTCTGTCTTCTTCCTCCCTGAGCCCCCTTGGCGTTGCGTTGCTCCGTGACCTCTGCGGCTCGTCCGCTCTCTCGCTCGTCGCCTTCCCACTGCCTCCCGTGAGCCCTGGCCGCGACTGCCGACGACTGCGCCGTCGCCGACGCGCGGACACGTCGCCCGCCGCGTGCCACCTCGCCCCTCCCCCTCGAGCTCCCCCGCGGCTATAAGTAGCAAGCCCCGAGCTCCCTCGCAGCCAGCAAACCCTCCCGCAGCTCTTCCCCCTCGCCCGGAGCTTCTCCATCTCTTCCCCATCGCCATGGCCGCCGCCTCGGCCTTCTCTGGTTCCGGCGACCAGGGCATCCCCTCGCCGTTCCTCCTCCACCATCGCATCCCCCATACTCCGTAGAGTCTACCCGTGGCCTCAGCCTCTCCGTTCCCCCACCATAGCTCCATCCTCGCCGGAGGCCGAAGCCCTCTCCGCCATGGGCCGTGCAGCTCCCTCCCTGGTGTTCCTCGGAGGAAGCTAGCACCACCCCGAGGTTCCCCTCGCCGTCCCGAGCATTTCGGTAGGTCGCCCGTCCGCTGCCGTGGCCGGACGCGCCGGCGAGCGCCGTCGGGGCGGGCGCCGTCCCTCGGTCAGGCGCGCGTCGGGAGAAGAAGGAACCGGCCAGGAGGAGGCGTTGACTTGGCGAGGCGGGCCCCGCGGCCCCACCTGTCAGCGACCCAGGAGCCCGGCCCCGCCTCTGCCCTTTGACCCGGTCTTCGCCACGTCAGATTAGTGGAGGCCCCGGCGCGAAGCCATTTCTCTGGATCGAAGACGTACTTTGCGAAATACGCTTTCAGCTCAGCCCCAGCCGGCCGAAGTGTTTAAATTGTGAACGTTTGCTGCTTAGTGCATTTTCTGCCTAAAAAGTGAATGGCCACAACTTTGCCCTCGTAACTCCGATTGAGGTAAATCCAACGCCCACGTCTTCGTCTCGTCGAGCCCGTTCCGTTTACATCATTTTCACTATGGTTTGACACTGTAAAAATGACCATTTTGCCCTTGTCCGTAAACAGCCCCCTCCGAGAGAGAACTGTTTCCGGCAAAAAAATTCCGCGGTTGTTTCTCACTTCTTCCCGGAGTATTTGTCGACCCCCAGGCAAGCCAACCTCTTATCATGAGCCCCGAACTTGCATGTTGACTTTGCTTGCACCTTGTGTGTGTAGTTGCAGTTGTTTCTTATCGTTTTCGTCTGCAGTTATTTTATTATACTTATCATGCTTGTGTGTTCATGATATATTTTGCCATGATAATTAGAATGTTGCTATTGATGGTGCCATGTCACTACTCTAATTTATTTTCATGTCATCGTTATAAAATGCTATGATGATGGTAATGCACCGTGGATATGTTAGTACTTGGTATTGTCATGTTCTTTATGCTGTAAGAGTTCTCTTGAGAAGTTTGATATGTTATTAAAGCATTTGTATGACGTATGCTCATTGTTGAATTCATGTTAAAATGCTGGTATGATGATTGATGATGGAGAAGATAATAATATGAATTAATAACAAAACCCCTCCGTCATCGATGGGATCGAGTCATAGTGCCGCCAAATCGAACTTTTTCCAGTGCAACCACATTTGCCGGTATGGGACGACCCTAATGCGGTCTATTGTCGTGCCTCTCGCCGGTGCCTCTAACGAGGGAAGGTTATGGGCGCGCGCTACCCTGATCAGGTAGGCGGACATAAGCCTTGTGTGCCCGGTTTTGATTTGATTTTTGCGCGAGGATCCCAGAGTGGATCGGGCCACGACAGTGGTCGTTGTGTCTGGAGGTAGACACGGGGCCACCCAGGACTAGCCCAGTGGGGAGTGAGTCGGAGTGGCCGGGAGAGTGTCATGACAGTAGATCGGTTTCGTCGGAATGTCGTTGGTCCACCCGAATGGGAGTGCGAGGCCATGGGTTTCGTGGTGTGGGTACAGTGCGCTACCTCTGCAGAGTGTATATAACTATCGATAGCCGCGTCCTCGGTCATGGGCATAAGTTCGTAGTAGGGTACACTATCGGGTCTTGGTCGAAATGGAGGATAAACCTGAAATAATTAAGCTGATTAATGTGGTTGTGATCGCCGTAAGGATCACGGGCCAGTTGTTGGTCGGGTTGTGATCGCCGTAAGGATCACGGGCCAGATGTGGTCGGGTTGTGATCGCCGTAAGGATCATGGGCCAGTTGTTGGTCGGGTTGTGATCGCCGTAAGGATCACAAGTTTGTCTCTGTTGGTGATCAGGAAATGAGGTGATCACCGTTGGTAAGAGAGTCCGAGGGACTCAGTGCACAAATTTGGTGGCATTGCATGAGTAACATGTTTGCATTTAAAGAACCATGGTAGAACATGAGATGGTTGCATACAATTAACATGCTATGTCTGCATTTGATATGATTGGTAGTTTATTTTTAGCATAGTTTCATGATGCCATGCCATGCTTTGATGGATATGATTGAGATGATATGCTATGCTTTGCTATTGCCATGTTAGAAGTAAATTTGATATACCATGTTGTTGCCATGCTAGTGGATGCCATGATGTTAGTTTGATTTATGTCTTCGGTTGATATTATGCCATGCTTAGTTTCTGATATGAGATAGTTGTTGTAGACGCTTGGTTCTTGCGTTGTCTTCTGCTTGTTTGGATGCTATGTATTTGGTTGTCTTGCAAGTAGATTCAATGTACTGACCTGGCGTGTCATGCCAGTTTTGTAGGTCGTTCACTTGTTCCGTCGTGCTAGGCCGTAATCTTGCTAGTCCTGTGAGTTGTGGAGCCCAGCCAGAGTGATATGCTGCCAAGACTTCCGCCGCCATTTAAATAGACTTCCGTTGCCATGTAAATAGCCTTAGGGCTATGCCAGAAGATTATATTCATCATCGATGTAATCATATACACATGTATTTGATGAATATTCTTGTACCGGAATGTCAGATCATGGACCTGTCGTGCATCGTGTTATCCGGTCGACGCAGTAAAGGCCCCCTGCTCCATGCGGATCGGGGTGCCACATAGGTTTTGAAGAGGTTACTGGTGAACTGTGAACCGTTATTGGTGATGATGCGGTTGGGGACTCCGAAACGGCTCACGAGGCCCTTGATGAACTTGACCGCGGATCCGGCTGGGATGGTGCGAACAGCTTCCACTTACGCCCACTTGGTGAACTTGTAGATGGCGACGTACAGGTAGCGGTAGCCCCCTGGCGCCCGAGGGAAAGGGCCCAAGATATCCAGCCCCCAGACCGCGAACGGACATGTGAGTGGTATGGTCTGGAGGCCCTGAGTTGGCTGATGTATCTGCTTGGCGTGCCCGAAACCAAATTGGAAGAAATTTACAGGGATCTTAACCTGGAAAATGCGAGCGAGGAAAAACGGGTAAAAAAACCAGGTCCTCGAGGGCATTTCAAGGCGACACCTTTATTTTTTAAATAACATGAAGGATAAACCCCATATCGACTTAATTGTGAAAGTCCACGATTGGGATCGCGCATGAAATAGAAATTTACTTGTTAGGTTTCTCATAGCAAATAGAGAAACCAACGCCCCTACTTACCTACCGGGTAGGTGGGGGGGGGGGGGAAGAAGAGTGGGAACGAGAGCAGTGGCTCATCAAACCTTTCTGTTTCAGTTACAGCTCAAGCGGTTTGTTTTCAAGTAAGGTACTCAAGCAAGCTTTCCTCCTGAAGACAGAGTTTGTGGAACTTGCAAGCTTCGCAGGACTTCACCAACTCGGTCGCGTCGTTGAGCGCCGTGGGCCAGTAAAATCCATTGCGGAACACCTTGCCGACGAGAGTCCGTGACGACGACTGGTGTCTGCAGTCCCCTCCGTGAATGTCAGTTAGCAGCTCCTTCCCCTGGTCCCTGGAAATGCAGCGCAGAGCAACGTCGTTTGGTCGCCTCTGCATAACTCCTCGCCCCGATATAAGATGTCGGGCTGCCAGCCACGCGCTCAAGGCCCTCTTCCTTCTCTGGCAACGTCCCTTGCATCAGGTACACCTTGAATTCCTTGGTCCAGCACTCCTCTTGGGCTCGAGCGCAAAGAGCAGGCGAGCTCCTGAGGTCGGGCCACAGGCTGGGGCTCCTGTGGCCGGTGGTTGTGGGAGCTCCTCCCGAGGCTGAACTATGCTTGAAAGCGCTGGTGTCGTCGACGGCTTGAAGTTCCGCTCCTCGAAGACGCCAGGCTCTTGGGGCTGCCGCTTGGATGCCCTTCTGGCGATGTCATCGGCTTCCTTGTTAGTGCCCCGGGGCACATGCTGCACCTCCAACCCCATGAACTGTTTTTCCATCTTACGCACTTCTGCAAGGTAAGCCTCCATGTGCTCGTCCTTCGGCTCGTACACTTTGTTGGAGAAGTTGATGAGGAGCTGCGAGTCGCCCCTAACAGCAAGGCGCTTCACCCCAGAGCTGCTGCGGCCTTCATGCCAGCTATGAGGCCCTCGTATTCTGCGATGTTGTTGGAGACCTTCTCGCCCTGCTGAAAGCAGAGCTGCACGGCGTAGTAGAGCTTGTCCTGAGTGGGCGAGATGAGTACTTCCCCAGCCCCCGCGCCTTGGTGCGCGAAGGCGCCATCGAAGTACATGACCCAACTGTCTGGTGCCTCACTCCCAGGTGAGGTGGACCGGTCTTCGCCTTCTTCAAGTGTCGGTGCATCTGTCCATTCCGCCACAAAATCAGCGAGCGCGGCCCCCTTGATGACCCTGGTAGTGCTGAACTCCAACTGGAATGCTTGCAGCTTGATGTTCCACTCAGCGACCCTTCCAGCTGAGTTGGGGCTCCTGAGCACCCTCTCCATGGGTAGGCTGAGACGACCTTGATGGGGTGGCCCTGGAAGTAGTGCCGCAGCTTGCGTGAGGCCACCAAGAGTGCAAGTAGGAGCTTCTGAGGCATCAGATATCGTGCCCTCGCGTCCCGCGACACGATGCTGACAAAGTACACTGGGTGTTCGACAAGGGCTGGCACGCTGTCGGGGCTAAGGTCTTGCGCAGGTTGGGAAGCCTCCTGAGGTGGAAGGGCTCCTGAGGCCTGACTGCTTTCGGGAATTTCGGCGATGTTTTCCTGCCGAGCTTGGTCTTCTGCTGCTGAGGCTTTCGCGGCACCTCCATGACCCTGCATTACGTCAACTATAGCTTGGCGCCGCGCACCCTTGGCTTGACGCTCCTCTCGAACCGCCACCGGCGCTGCGCTGGTGGAGTACGGGGTGGCGGCAAGGTAGAGCACCAGGGGCTCGAAAGGTCGTGGTGCCAGCATCACCGGAGGGCTGGTCAGGTATTTCTTCAGGTCTTGGAAGGCTCGGTCGGCCTCCGGGGTCCACACGAACGGGCCCTTCTTCTTCATGAGCTTGAAGAAGGGTAAGGCGTGCTCTCCCAGCTTGGAGATGAAGCGCGCCAATGCGGTCACCCGTCCCGCTAGCTTCTGCATATCTTTGAGGGTCTGTGGTGGGCTCATGTCTTTGATGGCCTTGATCTTCTTCGGGTTCGCCTCGATTCCTTTGTGGGACACGAGGAAACCCAGCAACTTGCCGGAAGGAACACCGAATACACACTTCTCCGGGTTAAGACGCAAGTTCACCTGGCGCAGGCTCTCGAAGGTCTCTTCCAGGTCTTGGATCAGGGTCCTTGCCTCCCGAGATTTCACCACGATGTCATCGACGTAGGCCTCTGTGTTTCTCCCGAGCTGTCGCCCTAAGGCGATGTACATCAACCGTTGGAAGGTCGCGCCCTCGTTGCGCAGCCCGAAGGGCATGCAGGTGTAGCAGTACACCCCACACGGGGTCAGGAAGGCTGTCTTCTCTACATCTTCCACCGCCATCTTGATCTGGTGATACCCCGAGAACGCATCAAGGAAGCACATCAAGTCGCACTCAGCGGTGGAGTCGATGATCTGACCAATGCGTGGGTGCGGGAACGGATCTTGGGGGCAGCTTTGTTAAGTTTGGTGAAGTTGACACACATCCGTTCCTTCCCGCCTTTCTTTGGCACTACGACGGGGTTCGCCAGCCATGTGGGATACCGAACTTCGCGAATGGCACCCGCCGCCTCCAGCTTGTGGGTCTCCTGGACGATGAAGGCTTGCTTCTCCATGGATTGTCGCCTCGCCCGTTGCTTGACAGGGCGCATGTCGGGGCACAGCCTTAAGTGATGCTGAATCACCTCTCTCGGAACTCCCACCAGCTGATTGGGCTCCCACACAAATATATCCTTGTTTGCGCGCAAGAACTTCACCGATGCCTCTTCTTGGACGGAATCGAGGCCGGCACCTATGGTGAAGGTGGCTCCTGAGGACCCGTCCTCGTCGACCGGCACCTACTTGGTTTCTGCCTTGTCTTGGGTGAACAGCTGCTTCTTCTTGGTAGGCGCGGCCTCCTTGGCCTCGGGGGTATCGGCATCGGCGGGCTGCGCTGCCGCTGCAGTCTTGAAGGAAAGCTTGAGTGCCGTCACGGCCTCCTTGGTATCCCCCTTGATGGTGAGGACACCTTTGCTTCCAGGCATCTTCATGAGGTTATAAGCCGGATGAGTCGCCGCCATGAACTGGGCAAGAGCCGGGTACCCGAGGATGGCGTTGTACGGGAGGCCGATGCGGGCGATGTCGAAGTCGGCCAGCTCAGTGCGGTAGTTGTAGCGCGTGCCGAAGGTGACGGGGAGGCGGATCTGTCCCAGAGAGTGGGCAGTGCCGCCACCAACTCCTGAGAAAGGCTTCCTGAGACTGTTCCGCTCGAGTGGCACATGAAGAAGGCTGAAGTCCTCTACGGAGAGCAAGTTGAGGCCTGCACCGCCGTCGATAAGGGTCTTGGTAACAGCCACGTTGCAGATGGTGCGCGTGTAGAGCATTGGGAGCTTGCCCGAGCCGGCGGTAGAGTTGTGGTGGTCTTCTGAGCCGAAGGTGAGGTCGGTCTCAAGCGCAGCCCAGCCGGGCGGAGCCCCCGAGAGCTTGGAAGCGGCACCGATCTGACGGAGGAACGACTTGATGTGGCGATCTGAAGGCGGCGCTTGAGAGCCGCCCAGCAGGGCTGCGACTGTGTGGTGTGCCGGTACCGCGTAGCATGCAGTGAAGAGGTCGCGGAGTTCTCCCTAGGACGCCACCGTGGATCCAGGGAGGTTGAGCAGCCAGGCGCGCGGCTCGCCGGCGAGGGCCATGGGGAGCCAGTTGGCCATGACGTTGTCGTCACCCCCGGCCTTGAGGACAGCCTCCTCGTATGCCAGCAGGAACGCCGACGGGTCCGCCGCGCCGTTGTAGCGCGGCGGCATCTTCGGCCTGAAATTGGGTGGCCATCGACTCGCCAAAGGTGGGGGCCAGGCTCGAGCCCCTCGCCCGTCGCTGCCAAGACCGGCTGGAGCCGGTGGCGGGGCGCCTGCCATGAGGGCGAAGTGCAGATCGACGGAGGAGAAGCTACGGCGCACCCCTACGTGGCGCGCCAAATGTCGGGTGTGGGGTTCCAGCAAAACCCTAAAGGTTCGAACTCTAGGGTGCGCACGGAGTTCTTTCCCCCTACCGATCTACACCCTAGCTCGCTAAGATCTCGCGGACGAACTCGACGAACTCGCAACACAGAAAGACACGAGATTTATACTGGTTCGGGCCACCATTGTGGTGTAATACCCTACTCCAGTGTGGTGGCGGTGGATTGCCACTTGGGCTGATGAAGAATAGTACAAGGGGAAGAACAGCCTCTTGAGGTTGAGGTTCTCTTGTGTTTGGTGTGTGGCTCTGGGCCGGCTCTCGATGAGTTCTAGATCAGATCCAGTTACCCCCTTTGCTGGTGGCTAGTTCTACTTATATAGGCCCTGGTCCTCTCCCCAAATATCGAGCGGGAAGGGAGCCAACAACGGCGGGCAATTTGAAAGGGGACAACTAGTACAAGCTATCCTGACAAAAGTGGTCTTCTCCTGCAAAAGGCTCTGGTGGTGACGCCGTCTTGGGCTCCATGGTGACCTCTGTCTTGCCATCCTGCTGGTCTTGGTCTCGTTGCACCGATATGGAAACCTTTGCTTGATGCCTCGGTACTCCACGCCCGCGCCTGCCTCCTTAGCACCAAAGAGGAAACAAGGACGCTGCATGCGCTGGCGCCCGCCTAGCGCCCGCTTGGTGTCGATCGTCATGGCTCACGTCACGAGTGCCTCGCGAGGTTTGTCCCGCCTTGATATCTCCGCTCCTCGCGAGGCAGCCTGGTGAGGTTGCTCCTGAGGAGGTCTTGCGTCGTCCGCCTCGCAAGGCTTGGCCCCTCGCGAGGGTCTTGAATGCCTTGTTGATGAAGATGGGCCGTACGGCCTGCTAGCATAGCCACGCCGTGGGCCGCAGGCAGGCAAGTCTGGGGACCCCCGTTCCTAGAACGCCGATAGTGTTATTTTTGTGCAGAAATAAAAGTTCTCGGAATGACCTAAAACTTCACGGAGAATATTTTTCTGAATTTATAAAAAATATTGGTGAAAGAATCAAGGCCAGGGGGCCCACACCCTGTCCACGAGGGTGGGGGCACGCCTGCCCCCTTGGGAGCGCCCCCCTGTCTCGTGGGCCCCCTGAGGCTCCACCGACCTCAACTCCAACTCTACATATTTACGTTCGGGGAGAAAGAGAGAAGGATTCTTCGCATTTTATGTACGGAGCCGCCGCCAAGCCCTAATCTCTTTCGGGAGGGCTGATCTGGAGTCCGTTCGGGGCTCCGGAGAGGGGAATCTGTCACCGTCGTCATCGTCAACCTTCCTCCATCACCAATTTCATGATGCTCACAGTCGTGCGTGAGTAATTCCATCGTAGGCTCGCTGGACGGTGATGGGTTGGATGAGATTTACCATGTAATCGAGCTAGTTTTGTTAGGGTTTGATCCCTAGTATCCACTATGTTTTGAGATTGATGTTGCTATGACTTTGCTATGCTTAATGCTTGTCACTAGGGCCCGAGTGCCATGATTTCAGATCTGAACCTATTATGTTTTCATGAATATATGTGAGTTCTTGATCCTATCTTGCAAGTCAATAGTCACCTACTATGTGTTATGATCTGGTAACCCCGAAGTGACAATAATCGGGACCACTCCCGGTAATGACCATAGTTTGAGGGGTTCATGTATTCACTAAGTGTTAATGCTTTGGTCCGGTACTCTATTAAAAGGAGGCCTTAATATCCCTTAGTTTCCAATAGGACCCCGCTGCCACGGGAGGGTAGGACAAAAGATCTCATGCAAGTTCTTTTCCATAAGCATGTATGACTATATTCGGAATACATGCCTACATTACATTGATGAATTGGAGCTAGTTCTGTGTCACCCTATGTTCTAACTGTTGCATGAGGAATCGCATCCGACATAATTATCCATCACTGATCCAATGCCTATGAGCTTTTCACATATTGATCTTTGCTTAGTTACTTTAACGTTGCCACTGTTACAATTACTACAAAGTTGCTACTATTACTTTTGCCACCGTTAGCGTTACTTCCATACTACTTTGCTACTAAATACTTTGCTGCAGATATTAAGTTTTCTAGGTGTGGTTGAATTAACAACTCAATTCCTAATACTTGAGAATATTCTTTGGCTCCCCTTGTGTCGAATCAATAAATTTGGGTTGAATACTCTACCCTCGAAAACTGTTGTGATCCCCTATGCTTGTGGGTTATCAAGACTATTTTCTGGCGCCGTTGTTGGGGAGCATAGCTCTATTCTTTAAGTCACTTGGGATTTATATATGTTGATCACTATGAGGAACTTGAAAGAAGAAAAAACCAAGATTTATCCCTCAACTACGAGGGGAGGTAAGGAACTGCCATCTAGCTCTGCACTTGATTCACCTTATGTTTTGAGTAAGCTGCGACACCTAAACCTACTTCTGCTATTAATTCTGATATGTCGCATGTTATTGATGATGCCACTTCTGCTATGCATGATGCTTATGATGAAAATACTTCTATGCTTGATACTACTGTGCCACTAGGTGAATTTCTTGATGAACAACTTGCTAGGGTTAGAGAGAATGAAATTATTGAAACTGATAATATTGATGAAAGTGATGATGAAGATTCTCCCCCTAGATATGAATTGCTGTCACAGCTCGAGGGTTATGTTATGGATGAAGAAACTGCTAGAGACTTTCTTACTTTCAATGATAGATATGATCTTAAGAAATTATTAGCTAAGCCGAAAGAAAAATCTTTGAATGGTAGAATGAAATATGACCCTACTTTTGCTACTTCACCTATCTGTATTTCTGATACGGATTATGATTTCTGTGTTGATCCTGAGATAATTACTTTGGTTGAATATGATCCTTTCTATGGCTATGAATCTGAAACTGTTGTGGCACATCTTAATAAATTAAATGATATAGCCACCCTATTCACTCATGGGGAAAAAATTCGTTACTATTATATCCTTAAGTTATTTCTGTTCTCATTAAAGGGTGATGCTAAAACATGGTTTAATTCCCTTGATCCTGGTTGTGTGTGTAGTCCCTAGGATATGATTTATTACTTCTCTGCTAAATATTTCCCCGCTCATAAGAAACAAGTTGCCTTAAGGGAAATATACAATTTTGTGCAAATTGAAGAAGAGAGTCTCCCACAAGCCTGGGGGAGGCTTCTCCAATTACTTAATGGTTTGCCTGATCATCCTCTTAAGAAAAATGAAATACTTGATATCTTTTATAATGGACTAACCGATGCCTCCAGAGACCACCTGGATAGTTGTGCTGGTTGCGTTTTCGGGGAAAGAACTGTTGATCAAGTTGAATTGCTATTGAATAATATGTTGAGTAATGAAAATGATTGGACACTTCCTGAACCAACTCCTAAGCCAACTCCGAAGAAAAGGGGTATTCTATTTCTCAGTCCTGAAGATATGCAAGAGTCAAAGAAATCTATGAAAGAAAAAGGTATTAAAGCTGAAGATGTTAAGAATTTAGCACTTAAGAAATACATGGTTTTGATAACCTGACACAGGTAGTAAAGGTAAATTCTCTCTATAGATTTGATGAAGGTGACATTCCTTGTTATAAGTCTGCTAGCCAATGCTTAGATGGGTTTGATAATTTTATTGTTAAACAAGAAAACTTCAATGCTTATGTTGGTAGACAATTGAAACGTAATGCTTATATGATTGAACACTTGAGTGATTATATGTCTAGAGTTAAAGGTGAACTTAAACTCATTAGTAAACATGCTTCTATGGTTACCACTCAAGTAGAACAAGTGCTTAAAGCTGAAAATGATTTGCTCAATGATTTAAATAATAAGAAAAATGATAATGTTGTTGGAGGTATGACTAGAGGAGGTAAAATGACTCAGGAGCCCTTATATCTTGAAGGCCACCCTAAGAGAATTGAGCAAGATTCTCAGAGAACTAATGTTGATGCACCTAGTCCTTCTAAAAAGAAGAAAAAGAAAAATGATAGGACTTTGCATGCTTCTAGTGAACCTGTTGTAGACACACCTGAGAATCCCAATGATATTTCTATTTCTGATGCTGAAACACAATCTGGTAATGAACATGAACCGAGTGATAATGTTAATAATGATGTTCATGTTGATGCTCAACCTAGCAATGACAATGAGGTAGAGATTGAACCTACTGTTGATATTGATAACCCACAATCAAAGAATCAACATTATGATAAGAGAGACTTTGTTGCTAGGAAGCACAATAAAGAAAGAGAACCATGGGTTCAGAAACCCATGCCTTTTCCTCCTAAACCATCCAAGAAAAAGGATGATGAGGATTTTGAGCGCTTTGCTGAAATGATTAGACCTAACTTTTTGCGTATGCGTTTGACTGATATGCTTTAAATGATTCCTTATGCTAAGTATATCAAAGATATTGTTACAAATAAAATAAAGATACCGGAAGCTAAAATTTCCACCATGCTTGCCAATTACACTTTTAAAGGTGGAATACCAAAGAAACTGGGAGATCCTGGAGTACCAACTATACCATGCTCCATTAAAAGAAACTATGTTAAAACTGCTTTATGTGATCTTGGAGCCGGTGTTCGTGTTATGCCTCTCTCTTTATATCATAGACTTGATTTGAATAAGTTGACACCTACTGAAATATATTTGCAAATGGCCGATAAATCAACAGCTATACCTATCAGTATTTGTGAGGATGTGCCTGTTATGGTTGCAAACGTTACTATTTTAACGTACTTTGTTATTCTTGATTTTCCCGAGGACGATAGTATGTCGATTATCCTTGGTAGACCCCTTTTGAATACTGCAGGGGCTGTTATTGATTGCAACAAAGGCAAAGTCACTTTTCATGTTACACTTTCCGAGGAAACAACCTCAAGTCCAAAGTATCAACTCTATTGAAAAAATTCCATCGATTATTATTTGAGGTTTCGAATTTCCTCTTCCTACTATCAAGAAGAAATACGATATTCTTATTATTAGGGACATGCATATCCCCGTTGAGGTAACCTAGTGCTATTCAAAAATTCTCCGGTTTCATGCAATTCGGAATGAGTTTGTTAACGACTTGATCCACCTTGTTTGTGGATTCCTTTTGATGAGCATGAGATGGATGAAGTTAGAAAGCCCAACTCTTTGTTTACTTTCTGTTATTTAGATTAAATAAAGCAAAAATAGTATTTTCTGTCTGTTTTCTGAATTATCCTTGCAATATAAAAGTAACCCAAAAATAAAAGTTCTCCAAATGCCCTGAAAATGAAATATGATTTTTTGTAGAATATTTAAGAATATCTGGAACTGAGAACACACCGTAGGGGCAACCACCGCCACGAGGGTCCAGTGGCGCGCCTACCCCTAGGCGTGCCGCACGCCTCGATGCGGCTATATCTCCCACGTGTCAAGCACGACTTAGAGGCATAACCGCATTGAAAGCAATGTCGCAAGTGAGGTAATCTTCACACAACCCATGTAATACATAAGGAAAGAGATACATAGTTGGCTTACAATCGCCACTTCACACAATACATGAGTAAAACATTACATCATACAGTACAATCAAGGTCCCACTACGGAACCAAAATAAAAGAAGACTACCCCAAATGCTACACAGATCCCCGATCGTCCCAACTGGCTCCACTCATCGAACAACTCAAACGAAACAACACAATGAACAAGATCTTCATCGAGCTCCTCCTTGAGCTTGATGCGCCACCGCACGGTTTCGCCGGCACCGCAAACTGGTTTTGAAGTATCTGTGAGTCACGGGACTCAGCAATCTCACACCACGAGATCAAGACTATTTAAGCTTAAAGGTAGGACAGGTAGTGAGGTGGAGCTGCAGCAAGCGACTAGCATATATGGTGGCTAACATACGCAAAAGAGAGCGAGAAGAGAAAGCAAGGCACGGTCGAACAACTATGATCAAGAAGTGATCCTCGAAACTACTTACGCCAAACATAACTCCAACACCGTGTTCACTTCCGGACTCGCCGAGAAGAGACCATCACGGTTACACACGCGGTTGGTGTATTTTAATTAAGATCAACTTCGGGTTTTCTACAACCGACATTAACAAATTCCCATCTGCCACATAACCGCGGGCACGGCTTTCGAAAGTTCAAACCTCGCAGGGTGTCCCAACTTAGCCCATGATAAGCTCTCGCGATCAACTAAGGATATTCCTTCTCCCGGAAGACCCGATCAGTCTCGAATCCCGGCCACAAGACATTTCACAGCAATAAAACAAGACCAGAAAGCCGCCCGGATGTGCCGACAAATCGATAGGAGTCGCACGCACTCGGTCTCGTGGCACACCGGATAAGTCAAGCTACGAGTAAAACCAACCTCGAGTTGCCCCGAGGTGGCCCCAAGAAGTTGCTCGGTTCGGACCAACACTCAAGGAGCACCGCCCGGGGCTAAATAAAGATGACCCTCGGCTCCGAAACCCAAGGAAAAGGGTATAGGTGAGGCAAATGGTAAAACCAATGTTGGGCCTTTGCCGAAAAGTCTTATTCAAAGCGAACCGTCAAGGGGTCCCATAAATCACCCGACGCGCTAGGGACGCAAAATCCGGGAACATAATACCGATATGACGGAAACTAGGGCGGCAAGAGTGGAAAAACACTGCATAAGGCCGAGCCTTCCACCCTTTACCAAGTATATAGATGCATTAATAAGATAAGATATATTGTGATATCCCAACAAGTAAACATGTTCCAACAAGGAACAACATCTCCATGTTCCAACAAGGAACAAACTTCATCTTCACCTGCAACTAACAATGCTATAAGAGGGGCTGAGCAAGCGGTAACATAGCCAAACAACGGTTTGCTAGGAAGGGTGAAAAGGTTAGAGGCTGACATGGCAACATGGGAGGCATGATAAGCAAGTGGTAGGCATCGTAGCATAGGCATAGCAAAAGAGCGAGCATCTAGCAAGCAAAGATAGAAGTGATTTCGAGGGTATGGTCATCTTGCCTGAAATCCCGCAAGGAAGAAGAACGAGTCCATGAAGAAGACAAACGGATTAAGTCGAATGAATCCTCACAACTCCGAACTAAACCGAAGCTAACGAGAGAAGCAAACCGAAAGAAGCAAACAACATAGTAAACACACAATCATAAACATGGCATGATGCACAATCAAGTATGATGCATGTCCGGTTTAAATAGCATGGCATGGTAAAGTGCAACAAACAACACTACAAATTAAGTGGAGCTCAATATGCAACGAGTTGCATATTGACGGAACACCACATTCAAATATTTAGTTCTCTCTCGGTTATGTACTCAACAATGTTAAATGTTGTTAAGCATGGCAAGGGGGGTGAAGCATATGAAACTAACTATTTAGGCAAGTTTAAATGAGGCCGGAAACAACGAACAACAATTCCGGAAAAATCTTCATATGCATATTTCGAATTTGGAACAGATCTGACCTAAAGCATATTTTAGAGTTGTTAAACATGCAAAGTAAAGCTACCATGTTAATCTATGCATTTTTCTACCCCATTTACATATATAATTTATTTAAAATGGAGCTACGGTTATTTAGTTATGAAATAAATCATTTTAGCATGGCATTTAAGCAAATTAATGCAAACAACAATTATAAACATTTTAATGTTGTTATCATGATGCGGATGACATGTGCAAGTTTTTAAGCAATTTTTATGAAAACATTAACAAGAGCATTATGAGCATTGTGTCACCGTGGTGGAAGAAAGGGGTGCCATGGCAACGAATCCGAAAATGATGCCACGGCAACATATCGGTTCCGATAACTCATCGAGATGTCGGTGCAAAAGAAAGCGTGAGCGTGAGCGAGTCATGCAAGATGGTGGGGTGATCCCGATTACCGGGTTCCCACGGAACGATGGCATGGCAAAAGAGGGGCATCGCAAGGACAATTCGGACACGGTGCAAACATATCGCATCTCATACATGCAAGGGCATCTCATCGCGTCGCCTCGGTTATACCTTCAAGCGTGCCTTCGGGCGGAAAGCGTTCAGAGGGAAGTAGACGCTCGCGATGATCGCCGAGGGAAGTAGTGGTACACGGCGACGGTAGAGGAAGTAGTGTTTCACGCTCGCTGGAAGAGGTACTTGACGGGTCCGAATCCTTCGGGTTGTCGTGGTACTTGCGATCTCGGCGATGGTAGTCGATACGGCGTAGGGGAAGTAGACGCTCATGTTCGGCGGTAGTGGTACATCTCGCCATCGGAGGTAGTTGTTCAAGTCCCGTGGATGTTCGGGGTCCACGGGTCTTCGAGGGTCGACGGTAGTGGTACACGCTCGGAGAGGAACTTGATGTTCCCATGTGCTTCACGGGTCGTCGTTGAACTTGACGAAATCCATCCGCAGTAGCCGTCCGTGGTCGTTCTCATGTTGGCGCAACAAGATGGTCTCGAGGTTCGTGAGTCAACTTGGCGGATTCGTAGTTGAACTTGACGAAAACTGGTCTCCCAAAGACGCCGTGGTACTTGGCGCCCAATGTCTTCGGCGAGAGGTACTCGCAAAACCAAGATGGTCTTGACGATCCGTGAGACGATGTGGTCCGTGCGGTCTTGGTCTTGGCGATTCTGGTCAAGAGGGCAAGCGGAGGCGATCCTCCTTCCCCGCTCAAACTAAGCAGAGGCGGGCACCTGGTCCAGTAGCGACAAGGAGGCCGCACGAGAGAAGGCCGAGCAAACCGCCTGCTCCCGAGGCCCGCTGCTGGAGGTGCAGCAGAGGAGGAGCGCTGCCATCACGGGCGACGGCAACAGAGCAGCCGCTGGAGGCCGAGGGGAGCGGGCGAGGTGCGGACACCGCAGAGGAGAACCCATCGAGGAAGGAGAGGGCGCGCTGGACGAGGCAGAGGAGGGGCACGGCCGCAGGCGACGGAGGGCCGCCGGAGTTGGTCGTCTCGGTGGTGGCGGAGGCCGGGCGCGGGGCCGGCTGGGGCGAGTGACCGGAGGGCGACGGGGCATGGGGACGCGGGGGAGGAGAAGAGAGGCGGCGAGGGAGAGAGCGAGGGAGATGGGATCGGGAGGAGGCCGAGGGGAGATCGGGATCGGCTGAGCGAGGGAGGAGCGAGGGGATCGAGCGCGGGCGGCGCTCCCTGGCGATGCGGTCGGGAGGAGGGAACGAGAGGAGGAGAGTGAGGGATCGAGAGAGAGCGCTGGGAGGCTAGGGTTAGGCGCGGCTGGGCCTCAAGGGGTTTGGTGGGCCGGCCTAGTTGGTCGGGCCTAAGAGGCCGGCTGGGCTGGCTCTCTCTCTCCCTCTCTTAAAACTCTTCAAAAAAAAAAAACAGAAACGCAAAGAAAGAAAGGGAGAGAAAAAATAAATGAGTGGACAAGAATTAGGGTATGAGGGTAATTTTTCCGGACTCGCAAAAATATGCTCGTTCCAAGAAAATAGAAAGGCCATGGTTGAAGATTTGAATTCAAATTCATTTGAATTTAAATTCAAATGATTTGAATGGAAGTGAGGGTTCGGGAAGGTCCAAAAATGTTCGGATTTTTGGTGGAGCTCCGGAATATGATAAAAGAAATTTAGGGCAAAGGGTTTGAGGTCAACTCGGAGCAGAAAAGGCATGGGATATATTTGCAAGTGGGTTATGGTGATTCCAAAACAATGGAATATTTATTATAGCTCCCTAATAATATTGGGAGGGTATGTTATAAAGAGAAGTCACCATTGTGAATATCCCTCGATTTAAATGGATCGAAAAATCCATACAATTTATTTAGAAGAGTTTTAAAAAATTAATGATATGATGGCATGATGAGATGATGCAATGCAAGAGATGACATGATGAATGCACAAACAAAACAAATCACATGGCAAAACTCGGAAACCCTGGAAGGCAACTGAAGCTCCGGTCTTGGGGCGTCACACGTGCCCCCTGCCTCATGGGCCCCACGTGGCCCCCCTCCACTTATTCCTACACCCACGCACTTTGTCTTCCTACAGAAAAAATTCCCACACAACTCAAACTCATGTTCTAGCTCGTTTTGCTGCGATTTTCGATCTCCTTACTCAAAGCTCCACTCACAAAACTGCTTTGGGGGATTGTTCTTCGGTATGTGACTCCTCCAATGGTCCAATTAGTTTTTGTTCTAGTGCTTTATTGCTACCTCTTGAGCACTGCGTTGGTTTTCCCTTGAAGAGGAAAGGGTGATACAGTAAAGTAGCGTAAGTATTTCCCTCAGTTTTTGAGAACCAATGTATCAATCCAGTAGGAGACCACGCTCGAGTCCCATGCACCTACACAAACAAATAAGAACCTCACAACCAACGTGATAAAGGGGTTGTCAATCCCTTCACGGTCACTTACGAGAGTGAGATTTGATAGATATGATAAGATAATATTTTTGGTATTTTTATGATAAAGATAAATAAAGATGCAAAGTAAAATAAATGGTAATAAAAATAGCTAAGTGTTGGAAGATTAATATGATGGAAATAGACCCGGGGGCCATAGGTTTCACTAGTGGCTTCTCTCAAGAGCATAAGTATTACGGTGGGTAAACGAATTACTGTCGAGCAATTGATAGAGTTGAGCATAGTTATGAGAATACCTAGGTATGATCATGTATATAGGCATCACGTCCGTGACAAGTAGACCGACTCCTGCCTGCATCTACTACTATTACTCCACACATCGACCGCTATCCAGCATGCATCTAGAGTATTAAGTTCATAAGAAGAGAGTAACGCTTTAAGTAAGATACATGATGTAGAGGGATAAACTCATGCAATATGATATAAACCCCATCTTTTTATCCTCGATGGAAACAATAAAATACGTGTCGTTTCCCCTACTGTCATTGGGATCGAGCACCGCAAGATTGAACCCAAAGCTAATCACTTCTCCCATTGCAAGAAAGATCAATCTAGTAGGCCAAACCAAACTGATAATTCGAAGAGACTTGCAAATATAACCAATCATACATAAAAGAATTCAGAGGAGATTCAAATATTGTTCATAGATAAACTTGATCATAAACCGACAATTCATCGGACCTCGACAAACACACCGCAAAAAGAAGAGTTACATCAAATAGATCTCTAAGAGAATCGAGGAGAACTTTGTATTGAGATCCAAAGAGAGAGAAGAAGCCATCTAGCTAATAACTATGGACCCGAAGGTCTGAGGTAAACTACTCACACATCATCGGAGAGGCTATGGTGTTGATGTAGAAGCCCTTTGTGATCAATGCCCCCTCCGACAGGATGCCGGAAAAGGCCCCAAGATGGGATCTCACGGGTACAGAAGTTTGCGGTGGTGGAATTAGGTTTTCGTGGGCGCTTCTGATGGTTTGGGGGTACGTAGGTATATATGGGAGGAAGAAGTAGGTCATGGAGCCACGAGGGGCCCACGAGGGTGGAGGGCGCGCCCAGGAGGGTAGGCACGCCCAGGGGGGTAGGCGCGCCCCCTACCTCGTGGTTTCCTCGCCTGTTGCTTGACGTCCACTCCAAGTCCTCTGGATCACGTTTTTTCCGAAAATCACGTTCCCGAAGGTTTCATTCCGTTTGGACTCCGTTTGATATTATTTTTCATGAACATCAAATAGGCAAAAACAGCAATTTGGGCTGGGCCTCCGGTTAATAGGTTAGGCCCAAAAATAATATAAAAGTGTATAACAAAGCCCATTAATCATCCAAAACAGAATATAATATAGCATGGAACAATAAAAAATTATAGATACGTTGGAGACGTATCAAGCATCCCCAAGCTTAATTCCTGCTCGTCCTCGAGTAGGTAAATGATAAAAATAGAATTTTTGATGTGGAATGCTACTTAGCATAATTTTCAATGTAATTCTCTTATTTGTGGTATGAATATTCAGATCCGAAAGATTCAATATAAAAGTTTAATATTGACATAGAAGTAATAATACTTCAAGCATACTAACTAAGCAATTATGTCTTCTCAAAATAACATGGCCAAAGAAAGTTCATCCCTACAAAATCGTATAGTTTGGTCATGCTCCATTTTTGCCACACAAGAATGTTCTCATCATGCACAACCCCGATGACAAGCCAAGCAATTGTTTCATACTTTAGTAATTTCAAACTGTTTCAACTTTCACGCAATATATGAGTGTGAGCCATGGATATAGCACTATGGGTGGAATAGAATATAATGATGGGGGTTATGTGGAGAAGACAAAAAAGGAGAAAGTCTCACATCAACGCGGCTAATCAATGGGCTATGGAGATGCCCATCAATTGATGTTAATGTGAGGAGTAGGGATTGCCATGCAACAGATGCACTAGAGCTATAAATGTATGAAAGCTCAACAAAAGAAACTAAGTGGATGTGCATCCAACTTGCTTGATCACGAAGACCTAGGGCATTTGAGGAAGCCCATTGTTGGAATATACAAGCCAAGTTCTATAACGAAAAATTCCCACTAGTATATGAACGTGACAAAACAAGAGACTCTCCATCAAAAATATCATGGTGCTACTTTGAAGCACAAGTATGGAAAAAGATAGTAGCATTGCCCCTTTTTATTTTCTTTTCTTTTTTTGGGCCTTTCTTTTTTTGGCCTTTTTTTGGGACAATGCTCTGTGAATGATGGTCATTGTCGGTGTCAAAACCGGCGGATCTCGGGTAGGGGGTCCCGAACTGTGCGTCTAGGCGGATGGTAACAGGAGACAAGGGACACGATGTTTTACCTGTGTTCGGGCCCTCTTAATGGAGGTAAAACCCCACGCCCCTGCTCGATTGATATTGATATTGTGGATGTTTACAAGAGTGGATCTACCACGAGATCAAGGAGGCTAAACCCTAGAAGCTAGCCTATGGTATGATTGTAAGGGTTGTTGATGATCGTCAGAGTCCTACGGACTAAAGCCATCCGGTTTATATAGACACAGAGAGGGCTAGGGTTACATAGAGTCGGTTACAATGGTAGGAGATCTACATATCCAGACGCCAAGCTTGCCTTCCACGCCAAGGAAAGTCCCATCCGGACACGGGAGAAGTCTTCAATCTTGTATCTTCATAGTCTTGGAGTCCGGTCGATGATGATAGTCCGCAAATGATAGTTCGCCGATGATGGCAGTCCGCTATCCGGACACCCCTAATCCAGACTCCTCAAGAGCCCCGAACCAGGCTTCAATGACGATAAGTCCGGCGGTATATTGCTTGGCATTGCAAGGCGGTTCCTCCTCCAAATGATAGAAGATTGTGAACACCAGATAGTGTCCGCTCGCAAAATAAATTCCACATTCCACCGTAGAGAGAATAATAATATATACACAAGTTCAATCTGCCGACGCTTGTTGTGGCATGACGTCACACTACTACCAAGTCATTACTCAATTGTTTTTACTTTACCACCTCAGCGATTTAGCGAAGCGGTTTCCTTGGCACGCCTTGTCAAGGTAGATCGTGTTTCCCTTAATCTGGGATTCTCATCAATACGAGCGTGGGTAACCCTACCACGCCATTGATGGTGACGCTTGGGAGATAAGCGAGTTTTACCAGGCGGTGGGGACGCGAAGACTTCGCCGCCCATATAAGGGATAAGGATTCACCTTCTCACCCACGCCTTCTTCCTCCTTTGCTTAACCATCTCACAAGACTGAGCCCAAATACCAAGTTCACAAGATCTCGTCTCAACCTTCTCCGACCATGTCCGGAGCGGAGGTAAATGGTTGGCCTCCACCGCTAAGGAGGAGCAATCGCCAAACGCGCGGGCGCCGATACCTTTTCGGCGACATCACAGACCGGCCGCCCGACGAGGGGCAGCTCATCCCCACCCCTGTGCCCCATGAGAGGGTCGCCTTCCTTCCCCACTTCCTCTCTGGACGGGCTTTCCACTACATCCCTTTGTCCGAGGGCTCATGTTCTACTACGGCCTGATTTCCATGATCCGCGCCAACTTCATCCTCAACATCTCGGCGCTTATCGTCGTGTGCGAGGCCTTCCTCGCATCCAGCCCCACTTCGCTTAGGCTCAAGACCTTCAATGTCAAGTCGAAGGTAGTGAAGGGCACTGCCGGAGTGCGGAGGCGCCATGTTGGGCAAGATGCCCAATGTCCTTTGGTTCAAGGGCCTTCGTGGAATCCGCCAAGGGGTGGCAATTGGGGTGGTTCTATATCACCGAGCCAGCAGGACCCTAAATGGGCGGCGGCCCCGAAGTTTAGATCTGGTATCCCCATGCAGCTCACCTCCGGAAAGAGAAGGGCTTGTGGGGTAGTTCAAGGAGCCGACGGGACTCCAAGCCCGTATCAAGAAGCCGGTGAAGAAGATCAGGCTGGTTAACGTGGTCCAAGTCATGCTCGTCTCACGGATACTCCCATGCCAATAGAGGGCATTCAAACTGTGGAGTTCGATCCGAACAGCACCAGCGCTAAGGTGCTCTTCGACACGACATATACGGCTACCGAAGGTGCTGCTCAAGGGCGCCGGTTTCGCATCCGCGATCAAGATCGCGGATTTCGCCGCAGCGCCAGCCGACGAGGTAAGTGATTCTACCCTTTACGGGACACTTGTTTTCATAGTTTGACTCTATGCGGTTTTAATTTCCCTTTTCCTTTGACAGACTGGATGAGGAAGGCGGAGCAGATTACCGTCTGCCCTATGCCGAAAATCCAAAGGACGCCATCTAGCGAGGCTACTGGTTCCGCACCGCACGTGGTGCCGAGAAGAAGGCCAAGAAGGAGGCCACGGGTGCTCGAAAGAGCTCCTGCTTTGTGTCCGACGACTGGGGCGGACTCCTCCCCAAAATGAGGGGAGGAAGAGGACTCTCTCCCCGAGGAGGGAGAGAGGAAGAGGAAGGCTTCCCAACAGGGGAGGCCAAGGGTCCAAGAGGGAAGGACTATTCCTCGACAGCTCCACCAACATCAACGTTGGCAGGTAGAATGGCCTTCAAGGGCCAGCCTCCGGCGAGATCGTAAGTATCCGGATTCCTGAATAATTTATAATTTCTTTTTCTGCGCCACATAGTGTCATTCTAATGCCGCATGCCCGTAGTCCGCCGGTGATGATCTCCCCGCTTCATCGAAGCGGGTCGTTGGCTCCGCCGGATGTAGACTCCATCCCGACCGCCCACCTCGCGACGCCGAGGACGCCGAGGTGGGATCTCAAGAAGGGACCCATCGGGGAGGCCCGGAGGCGCCACAAGGCGCCCTCCGGACTTTGCGCCGACTCCACATCGAACCCGCAGTGGTTCCGGAGTCCGCCGCGGCCCTTCGAACGGCGGGCAAGACTGCGGACGCCGGCGGCTTCCGCCCAACCGAGGCGCCGAGCACTTTGTTGAGGCGCTGCAGAGCGCCCATCGAGGAAGAACACCGCACTATTATGAGTGCGGTGATCCGTAAGGTGCAGCTCGCCAAGAGCGGGCTGACCGAAGCTCGCAGAGCCTTCTATCGTGCTTTGAGGTAAGAAGTTAAAATATGCAATGTAATACCGCATAGACAGTAGCCCTCGATGCTCGGTTCGTGTTCGGAAAGAAAAGCCGGACCGAGGATCTGAAAAAAAGATATACGCAGGGTTGCTAAAAATTATGTCAATATGGGTTGCAGTTGCGCGCTGACCTCCGCCAGACCGATCATGGAGGTCGGTGCTATGAAGCAGAGTCGAGCGGTCCGAGCAAGAGCTCGGCGCGCCAGAAGCAGCTCCAGACAAAGAAGGTGAGTAACACCACTTTGAACTTGTACCTTCATGTAAAAGGATTTAGGTTGCAACAAAAAATAACAAGGATGACATGGGTACCGCAGGGCTGTGAACGAGGTGGCGACTCGAAGGAGGCCGTGTCCGCGGGCCGAACGCAATGCGCCACGGAATGGGCAGAGCGAGAAAAGCAGGAGGCGCGGGTGGCGGTGGTTCAGCAAGAGCTCCTGTGCTCTCATGGAAAAGCATGAGAGTTTGGAGCGTGACTCAAAGACTCGAGAGTCCGAGCTTGCCTCGCTCTCGAAAGTGCTAAAACCGCCAAGGCCGAGGCCCATAAGTCCCTTCAGGAGATTGAGTTGATGAGGAAGATAGCGGCGGTAAGGCATTTTTCATGCAAAGCAAGCATGTGAATGTAAATTACGTGTTACTTACCCAATTCGAGCTCTCCAAGGGCGCTTGCAGATCTGCCTCAGAAGCGTGTCTCGATGTCACCGATTCTACCGAGCCGAGGAGGGGGCTCAATGGAGAAGGTCTTCGGTCTCAAGATGTCGAGACCGCCATCCGGTGCCCCTAGTGACCACCAAGCAGTTGGTCGAGCTTCACAAGGTGGCCGAGCAGGCCATGAAGGGCCTCATAGTCCGGGTGTGGCTCGAGAGGCCATGCCCTGGAGCTACTTCGCCTTGTGCGATGGCTGGTGGATGCGTGTCCTCGGGTGGAGGTTATCTGCGCCCGCCAGTATTGAAGGTGCTCATCGGGCCCTTGCCCGCGCAAAAGGTGCATTGGGGCAAGCTGGATGCGGAGAAGCTAATCATCGACGCGCCACCAGCGGGCAAGGAACATCGACGCCCAAATGTACTATAAGGTTGTCTCAAGGGTGCCCGCAAGATTGCGGATGAGTGCCCTGTGGATGTAATTATTGAGTAAATTCGCAATGTGTTATCCTGCGCGCTGAAAACTTTGTTCATATGCGCTAAGCAACGCTTGTTAATTTAAAATATTACCTTCAGGCGGCCGCTTATTAAATCGAGAGATGGCAAGTCGTCGGCTTCAGCCCCATGCCACGAAAGTGCCGGGTGTTCGGATAAACTTGAGCACTCTTGTTCCCATTTTTGGGTCCATCTAGGAGGCGCCAACACAATGAACAAGGCAACCGGACTTATAGTGCTTGAACACTCTCACTTAGCCATAGAATTCTATAATTTTAAATTTCGGCGAAGCCCCTAGTATTCGGAGGACCGAATTGGGGCGCTATCCACGCCTTCGTCCGACATAATCCGAACTTCGTCAAGCGGCGAGGTCTTTAGGGACCCGAAAGGACCTCTCGAACAGCGACTCAGTCTCTCGCCTTATCATGACAAGTCAATTTTAGCTTTTCCATCGAGGCGTTAACCGGCTCAACCGGGCGCAATCGCAGTGGTTCTCCCAAAGGCTACCTTAGCCGATAGAACGGAACGTAAGGTGCCAAACATGGGAGCCGGGCAAACCCAACTATTGACCCAAGACATGATTCGAGCCGATTCAGATAATGCTATAAGTTCGGGTGCCGACTTGTGAAAGTGTCGGACTTTATCACACCATAATGCGGAGAACATAAGCCCTCGGTGTATTTGGCCGCACTAAAATGTACGGATGCAACATGTCATAAATGAACATATATGTATATATAAGGTAATGCAATTATAGGCAAAAAGTGCTGCATTTTATTCGAGAAGATATGCTATGAGTGCGGAATGATACAAATAGTGCGGAAAGCAAGGGATTGACGAATTAACGCGCTCTCTCCGTGGGTAGGCCGTGGAATGTTTGTATTTAACAAATGTAATGCTCATGATGGAGACCACCGAGTGTTCGTCGCGCCTTTGTCCTTCCCTCGGCTGTTGCATCATGAGTTCGGCAAGGTCGCCACGGACATAGTTCTGTATAAAAAGAGAAAATAAAAAAAAGCGACACACTTGGGAGCCCCTGGTGTGGTCGAACCGCACTGGTCTGTTGTGGTTGTGCCTTTTCCCTATGCCCATGGTATCTCCAAGGCGTAATTATGTACGCGGAGAGCTTATCTTACAATTTTGCGAGGGTGGGGTTGAGGCCGCATTGCTACGCATGCTCTAACGCGCTGTGGTCTTGGCTGATGTTGCTTCGGCGCGTTTGGTCGTGTCCGGTCGCTTAACGGCCGGACTCGAGAATTGCCTTAAAAGGCTGCTCAGCATTTCCGCCGCGAGAGTCATCAGATGTTCCTCCGCTCGAGGGAGCGCCCGTGTTTCCATTGACCGTGATGACTCCACGAGGGCCCGCATCTTGAGCTTGAGGTATGCATAATGCGGCACGCGCTGAATTTTGTAAACGCGTTCGTCCGAAAGCAGAGCATGATAACCGCCGCGGAACGGAACTATGTCGAAGATTAACTCCTCGCTCGAAATTATCCGGGATCCAAGACCACTTCAAAGAGTAATCGAGCCGTACATTTGGCCTCGACACCTGGTATGACACCTTTGAAGGTTGTCTTTGTAGGTTTAATCCTTGAAGGGTCTATGCCCATCTTGCGACCGTATCCCGATAAAGCAGGTTCAGTTACGCCGCCGCCCATCAGACTCTTGTGAGGTGAAATCCATCGACGATTGGGTCTAAAACCACGCGCGAATCCGCCATGGCGGATATCGGTCGGATGGTCTCTTCGATCGAAAGTGATCGGGCAAGAGGACCATGGGTTGAATTTTGGGGTGACTGGCTCCATCGCAGATATCGCCCTTTAGTGCACGCCGCTCCCTCTTGGGAATATGCGCTATGATATCATGTTTACCGTCCGAACTTGAGGGGGAATCCTTTGTCCTCTATTGTTCGGCTGCCGGTCTCTTCCTCGTCATCGCTGTAGCCCCTTGTCACCGTTTTCAGCGATTAATTTGCTGCTCGCTTGAATACCCAACAATCTGTGTTGGTGTGGTTAGCTGGCTTTTCGGGGTTCCATGTATTTGACAGAGCGGTCGAGTATTCAGTCCAAATTGACGGGCCCGAGTGGTTCTTTAAATGGCTTCTTCCGCTGACCGGGCTTGGAGCTTCGGAACCGACGCTGATCGCTGTATCTCATTTGTTGCTGCCGCACGCGGCGTTTGTTTTTGTTTCGATGCAACCTGCCATTGCTGTCCTTGCTATTCGGATCGCCAGCGCTTTTTGCCGAGGTTGTTATCGCGAGATAGCCAGTTATCCTCTCCCGCACGTAAGCGGGTCATGAGTGATGTGAGGGCTGCCATGGATTTCGCTTCTCCCGTCCTAGGTGCCGGGCCAGCCACTCGCCACGGATGTTATGTTTGAAGGCAGCGAGTGCCTCGCATCCGGACAATGACGATTTGATTTTTCTTTGTTAAGAACCGTGGTCTGTAATTGCTCGGCCGATTCGTCTCGGCTGCCGGATTATGTGGTTTAGGTCATCAAGGCCCGGTGGTCGCATATACGCGCCTCGGAAGTTGTCGAGGAATGCGGCTTCCGTGTCCTCCCAAAGATCCAATTGACTCGCGGGCAGGCTGTTAAGCCAATGCCGAGCTGGTCCTTTGAGCTTGAGCGAGATATTTGATGGCGTGAAGATTGCCGCCATGGGCCATGTGTATATGGAGAAGATAATCCTCAATCCAAACCGCTGGGTCTG
Source organism: Aegilops longissima (assembly GCA_021605205.1). Classification (NCBI taxonomy): domain Eukaryota; kingdom Viridiplantae; phylum Streptophyta; class Magnoliopsida; order Poales; family Poaceae; genus Aegilops; species Aegilops longissima. The sequence continues at coordinate 372,218,501 of CM038680.1, read as the reverse complement.
TTGTGCCATCGTAGGATTCGATATTAACGGGTTTAAACCCTTCAGGATTTGATGATCCATTACTTCGCTGAAGCATAGTGGGTGCGGCGCCTCAGATTGAGCGATATCGCGACGTAGCTCGAGAGAGCGTTGTCTGCTGTGTTTGGCCCGACCGGAGTAGTTATATCCGGCGCGACGGTGTTCGTCGTGGGTCTTGGGGCGCCCACGTGATCCATAGATAGATCTAGATTGTCTTGCCTTGTCCTCCAATATATCTCGCAAGTCCGGCGCGTTCCCTCGTGGCTTCATGCTTTTTGAGCGATGCCGGGGTACGGTTTTGGTGGAGGGCTTGCACGCCTCTCTGTCGCAGCCACGAGGTGGTCGGTCTGCCTTATTGTGCGCTGGTGATGCAGGTTTGTATGCCTCCTCCTCTAATCGGGGGAGCAACTTGCGTTTTGGGTAACTTTTGAGGGGCGCTCGAAGTTCATACTCTTTCGCCGCGAGGACCTCGGTCCATCCGTCGGCCAGCAGGTCTTGATCAGCTTGAAGCTGTTGCTGCTTTTTCTTTAGGCTGTTTGTCGTGGCCATTAGCCCGCGCCTCAAACGCTCTTGTTCGACGGGATCCTCAGCACGACGAATTGGCTGTCGCCGAGGCTTGCCTCGCTCCGGAGGGAGGTAAGTAATTGTCATCCTCGACCTTCTTCGCCGCCTCTCTTGAGGGCTTGCTTCGCCTCCTCCCGCGCTGGATCGTGGCTTTGGAGGGAGTTGTCTTTGACACTTTCGGGTGTTATTATCTCCGTGCCGGAATCTCCATTCTTGCCGTGGCGGGATTTAGAGCGGCGCCACGACGCCGGCGCTTGGGCTGTTTCTTTAAGGAATCGGCCTCGCTGCTTCTTCGCCGTCCCCATCTTTTGGGGTGTCCACCATGTATATGTCGATGACGAGGTGGTCTTCCAAAGGTCTCCGTAGGCGCTGGTTCTTGGTAGTCTCCGCGCCGCCGTCTGCATCGCCGATGTCTTCGGAGTCGTGAGTCGAGTATGTCGGTTAAATCGCCGACGGTGGCTACGAAGTGGGTGGTGGGTGGGCTTTGAATTTCTTCGCCGTCTGCGTCCCAACCATCCGGCCGTAGTTCGCCAGGCTCTCCGAATAGCGAGATGCTTGATGAATCTATGATATCGCCAAGGGCGAAAGTGCCGAAAGATGTCCGCAGCGGTGAATTCCATGATCGGCGCCCAATCGGATTATTGGCAGGGCGCAGGAGGTTCGGAGTCCGCACCTCGAGTCATGAGCTTTATGCGGGACAAGGTAAGTGTTCGCTGCATCGCCGAGAAGTTGCAGCTTCGAGGCGGTGTCCAGCCATCCGCCCTCGATCCGAGCGATCGGCTCCGGACTATGGGTCCGAAAGCGGATACGCAGCGGCCTCCAAGGTGCTGTCCGGGCGGCAGAGTTAGGTCATGCCCATCGTGACAGCGCAGCACGCCGGGCTGTGGCTCGGATCCATCAAGATCAAGTCTCCGCGGATATCGGCCGTGAAGTTTAGGTTTCAAACCTGACCGACGGCCAGGGGCATAGCTTTCGATCTGCTCCAGATGGCTAAGCGAAGTTGCCCGCAGCGCGGCCACCGAATACGAAGATCTGTCCGGGAGAAAAGTCTCACCCAGACTGCGCGTTGTTGATTGAAGAGGCCATCAAGTTTATCGGTGACGGCTACGAGGAACTCTCAATGAAAGCACCAATGTCGTGTCAAAACGGCGGATCTCGGTAGGGGGTCCCGAATGTGCGCCTAGGCGGATGGTAACAGGAGACAAGGGACACGATGTTTTACCTGTGTTCGGGCCCTCTTGATGGAGGTAAAACCCACGCCCTGCTCGATTGATATTGATATTGTGGATGTTTACAAGAGTGGATCTACCACGAGATCAAGGAGGCTAAACCCTAGAAGCTAGCCTATGGTATGATTGTAAGGGTTGTTGATGATCGTCGTAGTCCTACAGACTAAAGCCATCCGGTTTATATAGACCCCGGAGAGGGCTAGGGTTACATAGAGTCGGTTACAATGGTAGGAGATCTACATATCCAGACGCCAAGCTTGCCTTCCACGCCAAGGAAAGTCCCATCCGGACACGGGAGAAGTCTTCAATCTTGTATCTTCATAGTCTTGGAGTCCGGTCGATGATGATAGTCCGCAAATGATAGTTCGGTGATGATGGTAGTCCGCTATCCGACACCCCTAATCCAGACTCCTCACCATCACACTTCTATTTATTTACAACTCAATGATTACAACTTGATACTAGAACAAAGTATGACTCTATATGAATGCCTCCGGCGGTGTACCGGGAAGGGCAATGAATCAAGAGTGACATGTATGAAATAATATGCATGGTGGCTTTGCCATAAATACGATGTCAACTACATGATCATGCAAGGAAATATGACAATGATGAACGTGTCATGATAAACCGAACGGTGGAAAGTTGCATGGCAATATATCTCAGAATGGCTATGGAAATGCAATATTAGGTAGGTATGGTGGCTGTTTTGAGGAAGATATAAGGAGGCTTATGTGTGATAGAGCGTATCGTATCACGGGGTTTGGATGCACCGACGAAGTTTGCACCAACTCTCAAGGTGAGAAAGGGCAATGCCCGGTACCGAAGAGGCTAGCAATGATGGAAGGGTAAGAGTGTGTATAATCCATGGACTCAACATTAGTCATAAAGAACTCGCATACTTATTGCAAAAATCTACAAGTAATAAAAAACCAAGCACTACGCGCATGCTCCTAGGGGGATAGATTGGTAGGAAAAGACCATCGCTCCTCCCCGACCGCCACTCATAAGGAGGACAATCAAAGAACACCTCATGTTTCAAATTTGTTACACAACGTTTACCATACGTGCATGCTATGGGATTTGCAAACTTCAACACAAGTATTTGTCAAATTCACAACTACTCAACTAGAACAACTTTAATATCACTACCTCCATATCTCAAAACAATCATCAAGCATCAAACTTCTCTTAGTATTCAACGCACTCATAAGAAAGTTTTTACTAATCTTGAATACCTAGCATATTAGGACTAATTTCCCAATTAAAGCAAATTACCATGCTGTTTTGTAGGACTCTCAAAATAATATAAGTGAAGCATGAGAGAACAATAATTTCTATAAAACAAATCCACAACCGTGCTCTAAAAGATATAAGTGAAGCACTAGAGCAAAAACTATATAGCTCAAAAGATATAAGTGAAGCACATAGAGTATTCTAATAAATTCCGAATCATGTGTGTCTCTCTCAAAAGGTGTGTACAGCAAGGATGATTGTGGTAAACTAAAAATCAAAGACTCAAATCATACAAGACGCTCCAAGCAAAACACATATCATGTGGTGAATAAAAATATAGCTCCAAGTAAAGTTACCGATGGACGAAGACGAAAGAGGGGATGCCTTCCGGGGCATCCCCAAGCTTTGGCTTTTTGGTGTCCTTAGATTACCTTGGGGTGCCATGGGAATCCCCAATCTTAGGCTCTTTCCACTCCTTGTTCCATAATCCATCAAATCTTTACCCAAAACTTGAAAACTTCACAACACAAAACTCAATAGAAAATCTCGTGAGCTCTGTTAGCGAAAGAAAACAAAACACCACTTCAAGGTACTGTATTGAACTCATTCTTTATTTATATTGGTGTTAAACTTAATGTATTCCAACTTCTCTTTGGTTTATAAACTATTTTACTAGTCATAGATTCACCAAAATAAGCAAACAACACACGAAAAACAGAATCTGTCAAAAACAGAACAGTCTGTAGTAATATGTAACTAACGCTAACTTCTGGAACTCTAAAACTTCTACCAAAATAGGAAGACCTAAATAATTTGTTTATTGATCTGATGCAATTGGAATCAGTATTTTATCGCGTCCTGGTAATTTTTAACAATTGTTTTTGTGAACAGAATGTTTCTGGAATTTTCAGCAAGATCAAATAACTATCATCCAAGAAGATCCTATAGGTTTTACTTGGCGCAAACACTAATTAAAACACAAAAACAAATCCAACCAGAGGATAGATCAAAGATTTATTCCTAAACAGAAGCAAGAAGTAAAAAACTAAAATAAAATTGGGTTGCCTCCCAACAAGCGCTATCGTTTAACGCCCCTAGCTGGGCATAAAAGCAAGGATAGATCTAAGTATTGCCATCGTTGGTAGGCAATCCGTAAGTGGCTCTCATAATAGATTCATAATGTAATTTAATTTTCTTTCTAGGGAAGTGTTCCATGCCTTTCCTTAACGGAAATTATAATCTAATATTCCCTTCCTTCATATCAATAATTGCACCAATTGTTCTAAGGAAAGGTCTACCAAGAATAATAAGACATGAAGGATTGCACTCTATATAAAGAACAATAAAATCTACGGGCACATAGTTCCTATTTGCAACAATAATAACATCATTAATTCTTCCCATAGGTTTCTTAATAGTGGAATCCGCAAGGCGTAAGTTTAAAGAGGAATCATCAAATTCGCGGAAACCTAACAAATCACACAAAGTTTTTGGAATCGTGGAAACACTAGCACCCAAATCACACAAAGCATATCATTAATGATCTTTAATTTTAATTTTAATAGTAGGTTCCCACTCATCATAAAGTTTTATAGGGATAGAAACTTCCAACTCAAGTTTTTCTTCATAAGATTGCATTAAAGCATCAACGATATGTTTAGTAAAAGCTTTATTTTGACTATAAGCATGAGGAGAATTTAGCACGGATTGCAACAAGGAAATACAATATATCAAAGATCAATTATCATAATTAAATTTCTTGAAATCCAAAATAGTGGGTTCATTGATATCTAAAGTTTTGACCTCTTCAATCCCACTTTTACCAAATTTTGCATCAAGATGTAAAAACTCCGAATTTTTGGGACGCCTTCTAACTAAAGTTGACTCATCTCCAGTCCCATCATTATAAAGATTCATATTGCAAAAAAAAGATTTAATAGGGGACACATCAATAACTTTTAGATCTTCATCTTTATTCTCATAGAAACTAGAAGAACACGCTTTCACAAAGCAATCTTTCTTAGCATGCATCCTAGCGGTTCTTTATTTGCACTCATCAATGGAAATTCTCATGGATTTGAGAGACTCATTGATATCATGCTTAGGTGGAATAGATCTAAGTTTCAAAGAATCAACATCAAGATAAATTATATCCACGTTCCAAGCCAATTTGTCAACTTTAAGCATTTTTCTTCAAGCAAAGAATTGAAATTCTTTTGAGAAATCATAAATTCTTTAACACTAGTCTCAAATTCAGAGGGAATCTTATTAAAATTTCCATACGAGTTGTTGTAGGAATTACCATAATTATTAGAGGAATTACTAGGGAACGGCCTAGGATTAAAGTTTCCTCTATACGCGTTGTTACCAAAATTATTCCTACCAACAAAATTCACATCCATAGATTCATTATTATTCTCAATCAAGGTAGACAAGGGCATATCATTAGGATCAGAAGAAACACTCTTATTAGCAAATAATTTCATAAGTTCATCCATCTTTCCACTCAAAACATTAATTTCTTCTATCGCATGCACCTTTTTACTAGTAGATCTTTCGGTGTGCCATTGAGAATAATTAACCATAATATTATCTAGGAGTTTAGTAGCTTCTCCTAAAGTGATTTCCATAAAAGTGCCTCCCGAGGCTGAATCTAAAAGATTTCTAGAAGCAAAATTCAATCCAGCATAATTTTTTTGTATAATCATCCAAAGATTCAAGCCATGTGTAGGGCAATTACGTATCATTAATTTCATTCTCTCCCAAGATTGTGCAACATGTTCATGATCAAGTTGATTAAAATTCATAATATCGTTTCTAAGAGAGATGATCTTAGCGGGAGGAAAATACTTAGAGATAAAAGCATCTTTGCACTTATTCCAAGAATCAATACTATTTTTAGGCAAAGACGAAAACCAAGTTTTAGCACGATCTCTAAGAGAAAACGGAAATAGCTTCAATTTAACAATATCATTGTCCACATCTTTCTTGTTTTGCATGTCATACAAATCAACAAAGCTATTTACATGGGTAGCGTCATCTTCACTAGGAAGGCCGACAAATTGATCTTTCATGACAAGATTCAGCAAAGAAGCATTAATTTCACAAGATTCAGCATCGGTAAGAGGAGCAATCGGAGTGCTAAGAAAATCATTATTGTTGGTATTGGCAAAGTCACACAATTTAGTATTATCTTGAGCCATCGTGACAAATAAGCAATCCAACACACAAGCAAACAAGAGGCAAGCTAAAAAGAGGCAAACGGAAAAAGGAGGGCGTATAAAACGGCAAGGGTGAAGTGGGGGAGAGGAAAACGAGAGGCAAATAGCAAATAATGTAATGCGAGGGATAAGAGTTTGTGGTGGGTACTTGGTATGTCTTGACTTGTGCGTAGACTCCCTGGCAACGGCGCTAGAAATCCTTCTTGCTACCTCTTGAGCACCGCGTTGGTTTTGCCTTGAAGAGGAAAGGGTGATGCAGTAAAGTAGCATAAGTATTTCCCTCAGTTTTTGAGAACCAACGTATCAATCCAGTAGGAGACCATGCTCGAGTCCCACGCAACTACACAAACAAATAAGAACCTCGCAACTAACGCGATAAAGGGGTTCTCAATCCCTTCACGGTCACTTACGAGAGTGAGATCTGGTAGATATGATAAGATAATATTTTTGTATTTTTATGATAAAGAGAAATAAAGATGCAAAGTAAAATAAATGGTAATAAAAATAGCTAAGTGTTGGAAGATTAATATGATGGAAAATATACCCGGGGGCCATAGGTTTCACTAGTGGCTTCTCTCAAGAGCATAAGTATTACGGTGGGTAAACGAATTACTGTTGAGCAATTGATAGAATTGAGCATAGTTATGAGAATATCTAGGTATGATCATGTATATAGGCATCATGTCCGTGACAAGTAGACCAACTCCTGCCTGCATCTACTACTATTACTCCACACATCGACCGCTATCCAGCATGCATCTAGAGTATTAAGTTCATAAGAAGAGAGTAACGCTTTAAGCAAGATGACATGATGTAGAGGGATAAACTCATGCAATATGATATAAACCCCATCTTTTTATCCTCGATGGCAACAATACAATACGTGTCGTTTCCCCATCACTTTGGGATCAAGCAGGAAGATTGAACCCAAAGCTAAGCACTTCTCCCATTGCAAGAAAGATCAATCTAGTAGGCCAAACCAAACTGATAATTTGAAGAGACTTGCAAAGATAACCAATCATACATAAAAGAATTCAGAGGAGATTCAAATATTGTTCATAGATAAACTTGATCATAAACCGACAATGCATCGGATCTCGACAAACACACCGCAAAAAGAAGAGTTACATCAAATAGATCTCCAAGAGAATCGAGGAGAACTTTGTATTGAGATCCAAAGAGAGAGAAGAAGCCATCTAGCTAATAACTATGGACCCGAAGGTCTGAGGTAAACTACTCACACATCATCGGAGAGGCTATGGTGTTGATGTAGAAGCCCTCTGTGATCAATGCCCCCTCCGGCAGGATGCCGGAAAAGGCCCCAAGATGGGATCTCACGGGTACAGAAGGTTGCGGTGGTGGAATTAGGTTTTCGTGGGCGCTTCTGATGGTTTGGGGGTACGTAGGTATATATAGGAGGAAGAAGTAGGTCGTGGAGCCACGAGGGTCCCACGAGGGTGGAGGGCGCGCCCAGGGGGGTAGGCGTGCCCCCCTACCTCGTGGTTTCCTCGCCTGTTGCTTGACGTCCACTCCAAGTCCTCTGGATCACGTTTTTTCCGAAAATCATGTTCCCGAAGGTTTCATTCCGTTTGGACTCCGTTTGATATTCTTTTTCTGCGAAACACTGAAATAGGCAAAAAACAGCAATTTGGGCTGGGCCTCCGGTTAATAGGTTAGGCCCAAAAATAATATAAAAGTGTATAACAAAGCCATTAGTGGCAGTATGTTAACAAAAAATACATTAACGGTAAAGATGAAGCCTGTCACATGTGCGTTCCAGACCTTAATGTCCTCAAGAGTACAGTATTAGGAGATAAACAATATAACTTGGGGGCTATCGTTGCACGAAGGTTGCATCATAACAGTATAAGTGGAGATTTGTTTGGTGGCATTTATGCAACTCGTTTAGCTAATTATCTTGAGGTACCCATGCATGAAAATGATATGGAATTGCCTCCTGCTTATTTAGATTATAATGCTATGGTTCGTCATCAGTTTGTTGAGAGGAATGAACAGTTCCTCCAATACCGACTAATCTTTGACAGATGCCGCACTGTCCATGTTGCTCTCCCTGCTCCTGCTTTCTTTGACTTTCAGGCAAAAGGGAGATATGTTATAACCAGGGAGGAGGCAAACGAGTATGAGAGGAGTGCGGAAGCAGCTCGCCTCCAAGCTGCAACCCATGAGGCAGTAGCGGCTGCATCTCAGTATGACCCCAGTTGCAACTTCAGATATCCGCCAGGCCATCCATGGCTATAGACCAACTTAGGCCAAAAGCCTAAGCTTGGGGGAGTACGTATTTCTCACCGACATTACATTCAGGTTCACACACTCATTCTAGTTGTCGGTGCTCATACTTTTTCGTTGTAATATCCATGCTAGTTTATTTTCCTTTTCTAAGCTTCTTCTTATGTGTTTGAATAACCTTAAGAAAAACCCAAAAAATTAGTTGTAGTTTTTAGCTAGTTTACCTTCCATGCATGTAGTAGTAGTAATTAAAAGAAAACCCAAAAAGATTTCTCTTTCTTCTTTTGTTTGTTGAGAGCTTTCCCGTGTAAATAGTTTTATTTCTTTTATTTTCTTTGGGGGTCGAGAGGAGAAGACCATAATGAAAATGTTGAAGTGGCTCTTATATGCATTATTGTTGATTTAACAAAGAGCCCATGTTACTTTGTCTTCTCCTTTGTATTAAATGCTTGCAGATTCCAGCTTAGTCCAATGCACTGCACTATTATTAATATCCACACCGTTCGGTCATGCAAGTGAAAGGCAATAATGACAATATATGATGGACTGATTGAGATGAGAAAAGCTGGTATGAACTCGACCTCTCTTGTTTTTGTAAATATGACTAGTTCATCGTTCCTGATTCAGCCTATTATGAATGAAACATGTTTCCAATGACAATTAGAGATTATAGTTGCTTATGCCATGCTTAATTTGCTAGGAGTTTATAATGGTTTACCTTGCGTGCCAACATGCTATTAAAATGGTTGTGATGTGGTATGATAGGGTGGTATCCTCCTTTGAATGATTCGAGTGGCTTGACTTGGCACATGTTCACGCATGTAGTTGAAACAAAATCAACATAGCCTCCACGATATTTATGTCCATGGTGGATTATATCCTACTCATGCTTGCACTCAATGTTTATTAATTTTAATGCATGTCCATGACTGTTGTCGCTCTCTAGTTGGTCGCTTCCCAGTCTTTTTCTAGCCTTCACTTGTACTAAGCGGGAATACTGCTTGTGCATCCACTTCCATAAACCCCAAAGTTATTCCACATGAGTCCACTATACCTTCCTATATGCGGTATCTACCTGCCGTTCCAAGTAAATTTGTATGTGCCAACCCTTCAAATGAAATTTTGTTTTGTATGCTCGAATAGCTCATGTATCAACTAGGGTTGTCTGTATCTTCCATGCTAGGCGGGTTATTCTCAAGAGGAGTGGACTCCGCTCCTTACTCACGAGAAAATGGCTGGTCACCGGGATGCCCAGTCCCATGCTCAAACCAAATCAAAATAATTGCAAACAAAACTCCCCCGGGACTGTTGTTAGTTGGAGGCACTCGTTGTTTCGGGCAAGCCATGGATTGATGCTTGTTGGTGGTGGGGGAGTATAAACTTTACCATTCTGCTTGGGAACCGCCTATAATGTGTGTAGCATGGAAGATATCAAGATCTCTCGATTGTTATGTTGACAATGAAAGTATGCCGCTCAAAATATTATTTATCTCTATTTCAAAATCGAGCTCTGGCACCTCTACAAATCCCTGCTTCCCTCTGCGAAGGGCCTATCTATTTACTTTTATGTTGAGTCATCATCCTCTTATTAAAAAGCACCAGCTGGAGATCACCACTGTCATTTGCATCCATTACTATTAAGTTATGTTGAGTATGACCACCACTGGATCTCTTTTACCATGAATTACAATGTTTAGTCAGTCCTTGATCTTCAGAGGTGCTCTGCATTTATGTTTTGCGGTCTCAGAAAGGGCTAGCGAGATACCATCTTGTTATATCATATTATGATTGTTTTGAGAAAGTGCTATCATCCGAGATTTATTATTATTGCTCGCTAGTTGATTATGCCATTGATATGAGTAAACATGAGACCCAAGTGTTATTGTGGATATGGTTAGTTCATAATCTTTGCTGAAAACTTGAATGCTGGCTTTACATATTTACAACAACAAGAGCAAACAGAGTTTGTAAGAGTTTACCCCCTACCCGAGATCTGCCGGTTTTGACACTGATAATGGTGCTTTCGTTGAGAGTTCTGTTGTGTGGTCGGCAAAAGGATCAATGGCTCTGAGGGAGTCCTGGACTACGGGGTCCTCGGGCGTCCGGCCTATTATCCGTGTGCCGGACTGATGGGCTGTGAAGACGTGAAGACCCAAGATTGTACCTGTGTCTGGATTGGACTCTACTTGGTGTGGAAGGCAAGCTTGGCAACCGACTATGTAGATTCCCGCTGATGTAACCAACTCCATGTAACCCTAGATCTCTCCGGTGTCTATATAAACCGGAGAGCATAGTCCAGATAGGGGACATTCATTACCATATTCACATAGGCTAGACTTCTAGGGTTTATCCATTATGATCTCGTGGTAGATCAACTCTTGTAACACTCATATTCATCAAGATCAATCAAGCAGGAAGTAGGGTATTACCTCCATAGAGAGGACCCAAACCTGGGTAAACATCGTGTCCCCCGTCTCCTGTTACCATCGATCCTAAACGCACAGTTCAGGACCCCCTGCCCGAGATCCGCCGGTTTTGACACCAACATTGGTGCTTTCATTGAGAGTTCCACTGTGCCGTCGCCAAGAGGACTGATGGCTCGCCTTGTTCTCAAGGATAATATCATCTCCGGAGGAACTCTGGCTCCAGGACAAACCCTCCGGCTCGGCGGCTTCTTCATGACCGCCGGGTCAGCCCTTAAGCCGATGATGACCTCTCAAGTCATCGAAAATCGCCTCCGCGTCGACCCCGAATATTCTGCCCGGATGGACCCAACGGAGTTATCGTCGTTGAACGAACTCCTGGATCGCATGGCCACCTTGGGGGTCGCTACAGACTACGATCGGGTTGGGCTTAAACCCGACCAAAGAGAAATTAAAACCCCGTCGATCACCCACCAGATAGCAGAAATCAAGGAGCGGAGCAACTCTTCTACTATATTGAAGACGAACTATGTTCTGATCTCCAATCTTGAAGGGCCAGATATTCTCCGGCAGAGAGGCATGTTCCATCCCCCGAACACGGAGTTGGACGATGAGCCTAAAAAATCAGTCGATATCCCGGAGCCCGAACTGCCAGGGCCGGTAGATCTTCAAACTCCAGATCCAAAATCGGGTCAGGGTTTGGATTTCGTTCCACCCACCCACCCGGACAAAGAATCTCTCATGAGCATCAAACAACAGCCTCAGGAAACGGTCCACCACTTCTGGGCCAGATTCCTCCTTGTCAAAGATAAGGTAAAAGATTGCCGGGACGAAGACGTGATAGCAGCATTCTGCAACAACTGCGTGGACAAAGGCATCCTAAATGCCATCAATCGCCGCCGCATACTAAAGTTCACTGACTTGGCAACTATCGTACAAAAGTATAGCGCGATGGAAAGCGCCTGGAAAATTCAGGCAGCTCGCTGGGAACCGTCGGCGCCAACCCAACTCATCCTACATGCGAAAAGGACGCAACCCCGCGGTACGCCCAGCCGAACAGTCAAAAAACATAAACCCATCACGCTGCACGTCATCATTCTAGAGGGACGGCTCAATGGCCCGTGCAAAATACACACGACGCCGGATACCACGGCTACCCACAACCTTAGAGCATGTTGGATACTTCGGTAGGTAGCCAAGAGCGGCGAGGACATCCTTATCAAGGACACCCCAGAACAGCACCCTCCAGCAAACAACGACACTAGAGTATTGACAGTCTTCGAGACATTCGCTTCAAACAATAAGCGTAAAAGGGCACTGCGCGATCTCGCCGAAGTTTGCCAGGTCGCCGCAATTGACCTCTGGAACGACACGACCATAACCTTTAACGCCAGTGACGAACCCAAATACAGAACAGTCCGAGCGCCAGTCGCATTAGTCCTTAGTCCCATCGTGGACGGTTTTCGACTCACAAAGGTCCTCATGGACGACGGCAGCGGACTAAACCTCATCTACGAGGACACGCTCCACAAGATGGAAATAGACAGGAGCCACATCGAGAAAAGCAGCACGACCTTTCGAGGTATCATTCCCAGTCGGGAAGCACGGTGTGCGAGAAAAATTACACTCGAGGTGGTATTCGGCACGCCGGAGAATTATCATCCGAAGAAATAAATTTCCAGGTGGCCCCTTTCAACAACGGATACCACGCCCTGTTAGGGCGAGAGGCCTTCATGCGCTTCCAAGCCATACCCCATTATGGGTATATGAAGCTAATAATGCCAGGGCCTAATGGAATAATCACCCTCATCAGCGATCCGTACATAGCACTCCGCGCCGAGAATAAACTGCATCCTTGGCCCTCGAGGCATTATCTGAGGCCCTTGCGGCCGAAGAACTAACCGCACTACACTCCACTATGGACAGAGACTATGTTATCCTGGACAAACGACCCAAATCTACCTCCTTTAAGCCAGCAAAAGAAACAGTCAAATTTCAGGTCCATCCAACAGACCCGAAGAAGACAGCCTCTATCGGAGCGCAACTCAGCCCCCCAGTCGACGCAGCAGTGCGAACCTTCTTGCGTGAAAACTGGGATATATTCGCCTGGCACCCATCAGATATGCCAGGAATCCCACGCGAGTTGGCCGAACACAGCCTCAACATACTAAAGGGATATACGCTGATCAAACAAACCCTGCGGCGCTTTTCCAAACCCAAACGACAAGCTATGGGGGAGGAGCTAGCCAAACTCATCGAGGCCGGATTCATCAAAGATATTAAACATCCGTACTGGCTGGCAAACTTGGTAATGGTACCAAAGAAGGATAAATCCTGGCGCCTATGCGTCGATTTCAAAGACCTTAACAAGGCTTGCCCTAAAGATCCCTTCCCCATTCCTCGCATTGATCAAATCATTGATGCTACCATAGGACACGACTCGCTATGCTTCCTCGATGCATATTTCGGATACCATCAAATCAAAATGAAGGAGTCCGATCAAGCTGCAATAGCATTCATTACACCATACGGGCAATTTTGCTTCAACACCATGCCTTCCGGGCTCAAGAACGCCGGCGCCACCTACCAGCGCATGATCCAAACATGCCTCGAGAAACAGATCGGCAAGACAGTGGAGGCCTACGTGGACGACGTCGTCATCGAAACTAGACACGTCGAAACACTAATAGACGACTCGCGTCTCACATTCGACAACCTCCGCGCATACGACATCAAGCTTAACCCAGAAAAATGCGTCTTCGGCGTCCCTAGCAGTAAGCTACTGGGCTTCATCATTTCCAATAGAGGAATTGAGGCAAATCCAGCCAAAATCCGAGCTCTGTCATAATTGGCCACGCCAACCGAACTCAAATAGGTCCAAAAACTCGCTGGTGCGTGGCAGCTTTAAGCCGCTTTATCTCCAGGTTGGGGGAAAAGGCGCTGCCCCTTTATCGCCTTCTACGACGCACCGATAACTTTGAGTGGACAGACCCGGCGACAGCTGGACTGGAAGAAATAAAAGCCCTTTTGGCAAGCAACCCAATCCTGGCCACGCCAAACGTCGGCGAACCAATGCTCCTATATATATATATCGGCAACACACCAGGTGGTGAGCGCCGTGCTCGTCGTCGAGCGAGAACAGGACAGACACAAATTTCCGCTCCAAAAGCCGGTATACTACGTATCCACCATCCTCACACCATGCAAATCCCGGTACCCTCACTATCAAAAGATAGCATATGCAGTCTTCATGGTATCTCGAAAATTGCGACACTACTTTCAGGTGTGCTCGATCACGGTGGCTTCCGAAGTGCCCCTCAATGATATAATGAACAACCGGGATGCAACGGGCCGGATTGCCAAATGGGCCATTGAGCTCCTGCCATTCGCCATGACGTACAAACCACGTCGAGCCATCAAATCCCAGGTACTGGCTGACTTCGTCGCCGAATGGACAGAGGCCGAACTCCCTAAAGAGTACGGCGCGTATTCCAACTGGATTATGCACTTCGACGGCTCCAAAATGTTGGCAGGGCTAGGGGCGGGCGTCTTATTAACGTCCCCCACAAGAGATATCGTCCAGTACGTACTCCAAATATTATACACAGACTCAAACAACGCAGCCAAATACGAGGCCTTGCTACATGGCCTTCGGATGGCCGTATCAATGGGCATACAACGCCTGGAGGTGCGCGGGGACTCAAACCTCGCAATATCCCAAATTAATGGAGACTTTGACGCCAAAGATACAAAGATGGCAGCTTAGCACAATGTCGTCTTAAAGATGCCAGCTCGGTTCGAGGGGCTCGAATTTCATCACGTCGCCTGCGAAAGTAATCAGGCGACAGACATCGTCGCTTGCATCGATGCTAAGAGCGACCCCGTCCCACCTAACATCTTCCTCCAAAGGCTCTTTAAGCCATCCGTGGTGTGGTGGGGGGGGGGGATAGCAACGACAGTCCCGTTCTGAACACAAACATAGATATCAAACACGCCGATATCATCGGAGGCTCAGCCACCGAAGTAACACCCTCGGCCCACCTCATCATGGCAGTAATTGCCCCATGGACCGAACCATTCTTGGCCTACCTTCATAGGAAGGAGCTCCCAGAAAATCAGAATGAGGCTCGCCGCGTTGTCCGGTGTTCGAAGGCCTACAAAGTTCATGAAGGAGAGCTCTACAAGAAAAGCACTACCGGAGTCCTTAAAAGGTGCATCTCCGAGGAGGAGGGGCGGCAACTCTTGGCAGAAATTCAAGCCGGTCTCGGTGGGAACCACGCCGCAGCCCGGGCACTTGTCACCAAGGCCTTCCGGACATGATTTTATTGGCCTACGGCTCAAGCAGACGCACAGGACCTCGTCCAGCGCTGCGTTGGATGCCAACTCTTCGCCAACCAAAGCCACATGCCCCCCACCGCCCTACAAACAATCCCCATTACATGGCCCTTTGCGGTTTGGGGCTTGGACATGGTCAGACCCATTAAAGGGGGAAGCCATAAGAAAAAATATCTGCCGGTCATGGTGGACAAATTCACCAAGTGGATAGAGGCAAAACCAGTTAAAACGGCCGAGTCCAGACCGGTGATTGCATTTATATCCGATGTGGTGCACCGTTATGGTATCCCGCATAGCATCATCACTGATAACGATTCCAATTTCACAGCCGATGAGGTGAAAACCTGGTGTGCTAATCTGGGCATTAAGCTCGATTACGCCTCTGTCTACCACCCGCAAACAAATGGTCAAGTTGAGCGAGCCAATGGTCTTATTATGAGCGGCATCAAACCCAGGCTAGTGCGGACTTTGAAAGAATCAGACAAGCACTGGGTCGAGGAGCTCGACTCCGTACTCTGGGGGCTGCGGACCACACCCAGCCGTACTACCGGATACACACCTTTCTTCATGGTGCACGGTGCAGAGGTCGTATTGCCCTGCGATATTATAAATGACTCACCTCGAGTGCGTATGTACGAAGAGAAAGAGGCCGAGTTGGATCAGCAGGACAGCCTAGACGCCCTGGAGGAGGAGCGTGACGTCGCCAAAGCCCGTTCAGCATTTTATCAACATCATGCTCGAAGATATCAAAGCAGAGAAGTACGGGCCAAGACTTACAACGTTGGCGAACTTGTTCTACGCTTTCCGGAGAAGAAAAAGGACAAACTCAAGCCCAAATGGGAGGGTCCCTTCATAATCGACGAAGTCCTTACTGGCGGAGTGTACCGTCTTCGTGATGCATCATACAATCGCCTAGAGCCGAACCCCTGGAATGCAGCCAGACTCTGAAGGTTTTATGCCTAGCGCCGAATTGTTTGTTCGTCCCCTTCTCCCCTGTAGTTTCCATTACTTTTTCTCTCTCTTCCACCTTTATTTTTTCGCTTTAAAGATCTCGTACGGCTTGATACGTCTCCAACGTATCTATAATTTTTGATTGCTCCATGCTACTTTATCTACTGTTTTGGACTATATTGGGCTTTATTTTCCACTTTTATATTATTTTGGGACTAACCTATTAACCGGAGGCCCAGCCCAGAATTGCTGTTTTTTTGCCTATTTCAGTGTTTCAAAGAAATGGAATATCAAACGGAGTCCAAACGGAATGAAACCTTCGAGAACATGATTTTCTCACCGAACGTGATCCAGGAGACTTGGACCCTACTCCAAGGAACAAAACAGGTGGTCACGAGGGTGGGGGCGCGCCCCCTGCCTCGTGGGCCCCCTGTTGCTCCATCGACGTACTCCTTCCTCCTATATATACCTACATACCCCCAAATGATCGTAACAGGAGCCAAAACCTAATTCCACCGCCGCAACTTCCTCAGATCCACGAGATCCCACCTTGGGGCCTGTTAGGAGCTTCACGGAGGGGGCATTCACCATGGAGGGCTTCTACATCACCACCATAGCCCCTCCGATGAAGTGTGAGTAGTTTACTTCACACCTTCGGGTCCATAGCTAGTAGCTAGATGGCTTCTTCTCTCTTTTTGGATCTCAATACAATGTTCTCCCCCTCTCTCGTGGAGATCTATTCGATGTAATCTTCTTTTTGCAGTGTGTTTGTTGAGACTGATGAATTGTGGGTTTATGATCCAGTTTATCTATGAACAATATTTGAATCTTCTCTGAATTCTTTTATGTATGATTGGTTATCTTTGCAAGTGTCTTTGAATTATCCGTTTGGTTTGGCCAACTAGATTGGTAGTTTTCGCAATGGGAGAAGTGCTTAGCTTTGGGTTCAATCTTGCGGTGTCCTTTCCCAAAGGATGTAAGGGCAGCAAGGCACGATCGTATTGTTGCCATCGAGGATAACAAGATGGGGTTTTATCATATTGCATGAATTTATCCTCTACATCATGTCATCTTGCTTAAGGCGTTACTCTGTTTTTAACTTAATACTCTAGATGCATCTTTGGATAGCGGTCGATGAGTGGAGTAATAGTAGTAGATGCAGTGCAGGAGTCGGTCTACTTGTCTCGGACGTGATGCCTATATACATGATCATACCTAGATATTCTCATAACTATGCTCAATTCTGTCAATTGCTCAACAGGAATTTGTTCACCCACCGTAGAATACTTATGCTCTTGAGAGAAGCCACTAGTGAAACCTATGGCCCCCGGGTCTATTCTCATCATATCAATCTCCATCACTTTAATACTTGCTTTGTTTTTTACTTTGCCTTTTACTTTTTACTTTGCATCTCTATATCAAAATTACCAAAAATATTATTTATCATCTCTATCAGATCTCACTCTCGTAAGTGACCGTGAAGGGATTGACAACCCCATATCGCGTTGGTTGCGAGGAGCTATAGTTTTGTGCAGGTACGAGGGACTTGTGCATGGCCTCCTACTGGATTGATACCTTGGTTCTCAAAAACTGAGGGAAATACTTATGCTACTTTGCTACATCATCCTCTCCTCTTCAGGGAAATCCAACGCAGTGCTCAAGAGGTAGCACGGCTCGACCGAATACCGCTGACGTACAGATCTTTACATATGTACGTCCACTATACCTGTGGGCTTCTTGAACAGAAGCTTGTTAACATTATTTGCCGAGCGTCAAGCTCATCATACATACGTGTTTTTCCCGTGTGTCTTTTCTTCACCATTATATGCATCGATATGACTTAAGTTTTGGCCAAGCTGGGTTGCCTAGCTCCTGTGCTTACCCCCTACGTTCCCGATTGTTCGGCTAGGCGGTAAAGGGAGCACCTCTGCGATTGTTACTGCCGGGTCATCCGGATGTGTACCTCAGACTGGGTGAAGCCGAAAGCTAGCGTTCTTAAGGGAATATTCGGTCGGTGGATGAAAATTTTTATTTGTACTCACTCTATTGTGAACCCCCAGAAGCTATACACACTGTGATTTTTACATCACCATTCGGACATGTCTACTAATGCATGCACACCCAGGGAAAGGAACCCTTAACGGAACTATTCTCCCTGGAAGATGTTTCTTACAATCTCAATGTAATATAACATAACTAGCCGGATACAACTTGTCTGTTCAAGCAACTATGCCCCTACGCTTAGTTTTCCACGCATACCCCGGCCTGTTCGGCTGTGACGGTATTCGGAAACACTCCGCACCTTCGGATCCGGAGGTTGAAGCAAAAAGGACTGCCATGACAAATGATATACAATTCAGCTAGAATTATACACTGTGAGGAAAGTACATAGTCACTTGGACTCAAACACCTCCTCCTCTATACCATCTAACAGGCAGTCTAACTTTCAATCCTGTTGGGAATATTTGGCGGCCACCTCTACTTGGTCATATACTAAACTAACGGGAATTTCTTCCCCATTTGGCCCTAACGGTCCAACCCGGGCCATGTGATTAGGATTCAGCTTGGTATATCGCGTTTTCACCATGGCCCAGGCCTCTCACGCACCCTCTCGGCAGGCCGATATCTTCCATAATCGGATACGCCGCCGCGCTCCCTTGAACAGCTCTACAAGCTCCTCCATACTTCCTGGAGGGGAGGCGGATGGCCATAAGGGGCAACGCTCCGCATGGCCAGCCGAGCATGCTCGTACACCTGCGACAGTCTTTGCAGCAGATCACCTGCTGATCCGGACACCTCCTCTTCAGGACGGCCCGTCAATATACCTACAAACATAGCTATATCAGTTCCATTTATCTCTGAACTACTTAAAACAAAAAAATAAGTTTGGAAACATACTGAATATGCCACCCCACAGCTTCTTGTTCTCCTTCACGGAGTCGGCTAGCTGGGCCCGCACATCTTTATCTTTCAACTCTTCACCCAACTTAGTGTTGGAATCCTGTAGATTATTTTTCTCGTCCCTGACGCGGGTCAGCACATGCTCGCCTGCGGCGTGTTGCCTCTTTGCCTCTCTTTCTCCCTCTTGGGCGATCTTCAACTTTTTCTCAAGTTGATCAGGCGACCCTAGTATGCGATCAGTGGCGGTATTAGCACAGTTGGTATACAATTATTGTTCCTCGATGGAGGGGAACATTACCAGTGGATAGCTTCTTAAAGCCTGCCAGTTTGGCGGTAGCAGCATTTAGCTGCGCCCGACACCGTTCCAGTTCAGCAGGTTGTTCTTCCTTGTAAGAACTTGGTGATACAACGGTCCTTAAATCAGTTGTACCAACTGCTCTCAGTCCCGGGGGCTACTGGCATACGGCTACCCTATTCGGACAAAGAAAACTTACCCGCACGTCTGTTAAATGCCGCTTGGTGGCTCTACTAAGCCTGTTTCGAGCAGCCCGGATGTACACATCAGTCGAGCTGAAGGCATTGAATGCCTCTTCTGAGAATTCAGGGTCTCGTAAAATAGCCCTATAGCGCCGATGATTCATGGCGCTCTCCACTTCCGAGTTGGTAACAGACATATTCTCCGAACCCCCGGCCGAAGGGCAGTCCGGCACCGTGCCTGTATCGGCTTCCGCCTCTCCGATAGGGTCTAAATCCCGGGCGCTGGGAGTACGGCCGGCTGGACCCCCGGACTTAGTCCGGTGAACCTTTTTTCTGATACCAAACAGACATACAAGTTACAGTTGGATGTGACTACTAAAGTGTACCTTCAAATCCTTACCTCTTTGATGGGGGACCGGTCGTGTCTTCGCCGACCTTCCTTTTGGAAGCCTTGCTCGGCGCTGGAGCCACTCTCTTTGGAGCTATCCGCGGAGTAGCGTGACACACTGAATGCCTCCCCTATGGAGCACGAGACAGTGCGATGGGTGAGGCAGTGCGAGGAAGCTCTTGCGAGTGAGATCTACTCTTAATGACTTACGTGGGAAGCTGGAAGAAGACCAGGGTAATCGGCGATAATGGCCACTTTCCTGCCATCGTAGCTTGCCTGGTAAAACACCCCTCCGGCGAGTACCATGGATATATCCGGATCTTCTTCGAACCCAGGATCCAGCTCCCGGTTGTGGTTCTCAGGCTGTGGGGCGGGGCTGTGAAACCCCTCGATGATTTTTCACCAATGCTGTTATAAGCGGATTAGAAATTTATCAAAGGTAATCCGGGAGGCAGAATGAGTAGAGCAGAAGGACTGGGGCTTACCCAACTGGGAATACTATACATAGAATATCCATCTCTGCGACTGATGCAAAGAAATTCCTCTTCCTCCCCTTTGAACAACTCAGCCAGTATCTTGGCTAGAGCGGCAGGGGAGTCTGGACCTTTCCGACCATAGCGGGAGGCGTCGTCCTCCCCGCTGTAGTGCCACATCAGGAGCCCTCTATATTGAAGCAGCTGAACCCCTCACACTAGGGAGACCGCCACTACCTCGACCATTGTTAATCCGGACTGGGCGATCATCTTTATCTTGCCCAGGAGCTGATGAACCTCCGCACTGTCATCCTCTTCAAGGCTCCAGGGACGCCAACTATGGCGTTTCTTTAGCGAGACACTTGCAAATTCAGGGAGACCCTTTCGAACTGGGTCGGGAAGCGCAACGTCCTCAATATAGAACCATTCGGAAGGCCATTCCTTTGCTGCCCTCCTTGGTGTGCCAGATAGGTATCCAGTATCGGCGATGCGCCACACTTCGGCTCCGCCCACTTCAAATATTGACCCCTCGTGGTTGCGTGGGACAAGATAGAACAATTTTCTCCATAGTTCAAAATGGGCTTCAACACCCAGAAATAACTCGCATAGAGCGACGTAGCCTGCAGGATAGAGGCGGGAGTGAAGTTGTGGAGCTGGAGGCCATAATATTCCAAAAGCCCCCGGAGGAACGGATGGACGGGAAATCCGACGCCTCTTAGCAGGTAGGGGATGAAGCACACTCGCTCCCCCTCGGATGGATTAGGGAAGTCCTCCGCCTGAGTCAAGCCATTGAAGAAGGCCAACCCTGCTCGGACAGGGACCAGATCCGCGGGTGGAAGAAATCCCTGCGTTTGCAACTTTGCTAGTTGACTATGAGTCACCGAGCACTTCTCCCACTCGATTCTCTTTGGGCTGGAGCGGGAGGAGGAGCTAGGAACGCTAGCCATGATGGAATGGTTTCTCCTGGCAGTCTCCAGAGATTTTCTCGGCGCAGTGCCGCCTGGATCTAAGATCCAATATCTTTAAATAGGCGCTCTGCCTTGAGTGGGCGGGGTGTTATTTGCAAAAATACCCTGGCTCTCCGCATCGCTCGGCATGTGGAAGACGAAGTTATTAGCGCACAGAAGCCGAGGGGAGTGATATTGGATCAACGGCCGAATATATTACTTGGAGAAGGAATCTGCCTTGCAACGCCGAATGCAATTTGCGCGTCGAACACCTCCTCGTTGAAGCCTGGTTCAGGGGCTACCGAGGGAGTCCTGGACTAAGGGGTCCTTGGGCGTCCGGCCTGTTATCCGTGGGCCGGACTGATGGGCTGTGAAGACCCAAGATTGTACCCGTGTCCGGATTGGACTCTACTTGGCGTGGAAGGCAAGCTTGGCAACCGACTATGTTGATTCCCTCTGATGTAGCCGACTCCATGTAACCCTAGATCTCTCCAGTGTATATATAAACCGGAGAGCATAGTCCGGATAGGGGACATTCATTACCATATTCACATAGGCTAGACTTCTAGGGTTTAGCCATTACGATCTCGTGGTAGATAAACTCTTGTAACACTCATATTCATCAAGATTAATCAAGCAGGAAGTAGGGTATTACCTCCATAGAGAGGGCCCGAACCTGGGTAAACATCGTGTCCCCCATCTCCTGTTACCATCGATCCTAGACGCACAGTTCGGGACCCCCCTACCCGAGATCCGCCGGTTTTGACACCGACAGGCTCGCCTGCAGATCAACTACGATGTCGGTGTCTTCATCACCGCCCCGACTGGTCACCTTGGCTTAACCGAGGACTGTGCCCTACCTCCAATCATCATGTTCGGACGAGGGCCTTCATCAACATCAACTCCGATCTCTATCAAGATCATGGAGGAATCATCCATGGAGCTCGGGGGCTCAACGTCAACATTGCCCTCGGGCGACCGTTGTAACATCCCAAATTTCCTATTTGGAATGTTTTACAATTATAGCTAAGCATCTATGCATTCTGTTTGAATTTGAGTGCCATTTGGAGTTTCAGAAGATTTTGAGTTTTGGAATTTGAATTCAAACTTTGGCAAATGGGAATCATTTCAAAAACTATGCCTGATAAATACTTGAGCAAAAGTATGAGAGGAGTAAACATGACACTCCAAAAATATCAGAGGAAAACAATGCCAAAAGTTTTGAATTCAAATTTGAGTTTTATTTGAATTTGGAAAAAATGAATTTTTATAAACTTTGGATTTTGCCCCTGGAAAAATGTTCGAATGATAGGGAATATTCCCCTGATCATTTTGATATATATATGTCCTATATAAAATATTTATATTTTATATTTTATAACTCTGTTTTTATTTTCAAAAAAATAAATTTGGAAAAAAGAAAAATGCCCAGGCACCAGCCAGGCCGACTGGCCCAGCCCGCACCTGGGCGACCCACCCAGGCGGCCCACCGAACCGGCCCAGCCAACGGCCGAGCCAGCCCAGCGAGCCGACCAACTCCCCCTCGCCCGAACCTCCTTCCGCTCGGTCGCCCGACGCGCCGCACTCCCCCTCTCCCTCACTGACGGTGGACCCCCACCCGTCTCCTTCCCCTCGCCCGCGCCCCTCGCCGCGCCGCCGCTCGCCGGATGTCGAAGGATCCGGGATTCGATCTCCCTCCCGATTCACCCCTCGCACAAGTCGTCGCCCCCGCCTATAAAACTCCCTCCCCGCACCCCATTCCCCCCCTCGCCCCCTCGCCGGACCCTCTCCTCCCTCCTCACGGGCTCGCTGGAGACCCGAGCCGCCGCCGCCGCCATTTACCTCGTCGCCTTCGCCCTAGCCCACCCCGATCTCGCCGGACTCCACCAGACGGACCCCCTCGCCGCGCCGCACCCGCCGGAGCACTCCGCCGACGCCCGACGACTTTGGAGACGCTGGCCTTTTCGCCGCCCGAGCCTCCGCCGTCGACGTCCGGTAAGCCACCGGAGTTCACCTTCCCCGTCCGATCTAGTCTCGACGGTCCAGATTAGAACCCCCGAAGCGGTATGTTCTTTTAATTAAAACCGGTTCGGTCCGGTTAGTCCGGTTTATTTAGTTAGGGTTTTTATTTAGTACCGGCCCGATTCGTTTAACCCTAGGCCCGTTTAGTTATATTACGCACAGGGCGTTAGTTAGGCCCAGTTAGCCGTTTTTCTTTATTTTCGTTTTTCTGTTTTAACAGAATAGTTCCAGATTTGAAAAATCATAACTTTTATTTTACTTAATATTTTTAAGTGATTCTTTTTTTGTTGGTTTGCAAATTTCTTATAGTTTTTGTAGAAAATATAATTAGCTATGTTAAAATTATTTATAATTGCTTTATTTTAGATTTAGTCAGAATAGTAAATCTGTTATAAAATGAGTTAGGAAATTTATTTTTTAATGATTCTTTTTGTCCCAACTTTGTTTTGACATTGCCCAACCGTAGGAATTTATTTGGGCATTTTAGAATTAATAAAAAATAGTTTTAATCAGAATCTTGTTATTCTTAATTAATTAACTAGCTACTGTTTTCCTATTATTTTAATTAGCAAATAAATTTATTTTTCACATGTGATTGATTATTCTAGGTTAGTTTCTGTCACTTTAGAGCATGAAATTTTATTTATAATAAATAAAATTTTTATTTTATTTTTCTACTAAAATTTTGCTTTAGGCCTAATAGGAGTTTTATAATAGCTTTTAAATTGATTCTTTTTGCTCCTAGTTGCTTAATGCATTCTTTTCTGTTAAGTTAATAAAAACCCATGCTTAGGTTATGTTAGAAAATTTTTTGTTATGTAAAACTATTTTTAGTTGTTGCTTGAAGTAGGAAAAACTTTGAGTTGGATTTCTTTGAGTTTCCCTTTGGGTTTTGATTGTTTGTTTTGGTGTGTTATGTTGCTATTGCTATTGTGTTAAGTGATCATATGCTGTATGCTTATTGTGATTATTGTTTGTCTCGGTAGAGTTTCCGGAGTGCGAAGCTTGCTACTATGAATCCCTAGCTTACGAAGATCGTCAGCAAGGCAAGTCATTGATCATGTTATTTTCAATACCTATGATTTTTATTGCATTAGAGATATACCTCCCCACCATGCATGCAGTAGTTGAAATTTGAAGTTATGTTCTTGAGTAGTATCATGTGGTAGGATGAACCAATTTCCCCTTGTTACCATGACCCGGGACGAAGTAGTTTATTTTGCTATGCTCAGAGCGGGTTTGGTTGAGTGAAATTCATAAAAAGATGTGAGAGTCAATGATGATGACAACCCCATGAACTTCAAGATCAAGACGGACTTGAATTCACTCATTGGGTGGAGGGCGGTTGACGGGCACCTGGAGAACCCAAGTGGTTGGCGGGATGCATGGAGAAGTGCCATGACATCTTGCGGAAAGCTTCACCCAGCCACGAAGAGATGGATGGATGCCCCATTGACCGGAAGCTTACCTGCAGCCGCAAGCCATTTTGGGCTCGCTGGGTCAACCCTAGTAGTGACGCTGGCTGGACGGTACTACGAGATGTAGAAGAACGGTAGGATTGGATGGGTACCGGCAAGTGGCGGAAGAACTCTTCGAAGACCTGTTTCATTCATCCCGTCTTCAAACACCATGAAGTGCGAAGACTTAAAAGGAGGGAATGATTCTTGCGGGTAAAGTGCGCAAACCTCTGCAGAGTTAAAGATCTAATCGATTAGCCGTGTCCCCGAGTTACGGACAATTTGAGCCTCTGGAACTTGGAAGTATTCGGAAATCTCAACACTAAAATTTATAAATTAATTGAGGGGGTCATGACTTAATAATTTGGGAATGAGACATTGGTTGGCGGAACCATCTCAATAACTACCAACAATTTGTAGTAATTTGCAAGCAAGTCCACTGTAGTAGGGAAAAATTGGCTTTTTCGCAAAATGATGAAACTTAGAGCCCCACAGCCAAAATGCATATAGTGTTAGTAATTTTATCATTGTTATTCTCTCTTCATGACTTGCCGACTTATTCAAAAGCTGATTCTACACGGCTGCAACGCCTTATGTTGCGAGGTTTATTCCGATCAGAGTGAGGCTACGCCCGCGCTTGGCGATTGCCCTTTGGAGTCGGATGGACTCGCTATTCTTCACGCTTCGCAGCTTATTTAGTTTATTTCTCATGAGTTGGCCTTTGGCGAATTTATTCTATTGTAATAAAGACTCTATATGAGAATCGTAATAAATTCAGGTGTGATTGAACTTTGATTATTTCATCGATGTCCGTGAGTACCAAAGATGATCTTGGGATGAATATGATACGTAGATTTGACCGATTTTGGGTCAGGTCGCTACAGAGATGGTATCGAGAGCACACGCTGACCGTGAGGACGAACCCTAGGATCGGAAACCCATAGGAAGAGACTATTTACTTTATATCCTTATCATTCCGTAATTCCCCCCTGTTCATTTCTGACTCCTCTCCGATTTTCAACATTTTAGATGGTCGTCGAGTTCACCCCAGTTTTGCTACCGGAGTTTTGCCAGCCAGATGAGACGATGCCCTTCGGCAGGAAGCTGGTCCAGATGGTGAAGAAGCTGAAGATTGCTCGCCCTCGATCACCGGAAGCCAACCAATGCACTTCCGGCGGATACCCGCCTGTGATTGAAGTGCATATTCCAGGGAGAACCTTCGGAGGACATACGGAGCCTATTGACTTTGAGTTTACCGACTTCAACTGGATCCTCGGAAGGGACATGGCGATCTATCGTGCACTTGGACATCTCCGAGAAGAGTACAGGGCCGAGCTCGATCCATCAGACCTCGCCATGGTTTCTCGCAGAGCAAGGAATGGAGATATCATCCGCATCGTGAGAGGACGACTCCATTCTCTCTTATGTCCAGGACTTGGAGTGTCTCCTCAGAAACAGGAGATCCGATCGCCAGAACTCAAGGTACACAGAGGCTGTTGTTCCGTGAATCGAACTGGAGGAGAAGGCACACGCAGACTTCCTTAACCATGAGGAAGAAATCGCGGACTTCATGGAGAGAGTCGACGACCAAGATGAAGCTTGCCGCAATAGAGGAAAAGATGGACTTGGGAGAGGACCTTTTCCGAGTGGAGATGATGGACCCTCGTGAGCAATGATCAGGATTATGAAGGAGTTCCACCGAGAGAGCCGCAAGAGGAGGCGCCGCAACAGAGGACACCACATCGGAGGACATCGCACCAGAGGACGCAAGGATTATTGATGAAGATATTTAGTCGACCACCATGTTATTTTACTTTTCGTCGATCAGTTAGGCCGATATTTTTGATTAGTCGTGAGCTTTTGTAATCGAGATTGAACCATGTTTGAGTGGAATGAATAAATGATTGGTGTGCTTATGATTGTGCATTCATATGGGTAGTGTTATTTCTCATAGACCATTGTTCTATTCTAATTTTCTCATCCACTCCAAAACACCAGATGCCTCCGAGACGTGACACCGGTTTTCCGCCGGAGCTCACCCAGCTACTCCAGCAGCAGAATGCCCTCATGCAAATACTCATCCAGAATCAGAACAACAACAACAACAATCCACCGCCGCCACCCCCTGTTGACAACTTGACTCGATTCCTGAGGCTGAATCCGCCGGTGTTCTCTAGTAGCACTGAGCCGATTGTGGCCGATGATTGGCTCCGCAAGGTCGGAAGAGAGCTAATCACTGTTGGATGCACTGATGCAGAGAAGGTGTGCTTTGCCGCACATCAACTTGATGGACCTGCAGCTTCTTGGTGGGAGAACTACACCGCCACTTATCCCATTGGCACCATCACGTGGGATCAGTTCTAGCAGGCCTTCCGCACCGCTCATGTTTCAGCTGGAGCCATGAGTCTGAAGAAGCGTGAGTTCCGCAACTTACGCCAGGGGAACCATACTGTGGCGCAGTACGTGGATGAGTTCAGCAAGCTAGCTCGCTATGCCCCGGATGATGTGGCCACAGATGCCGCAAAGCAGGAGAAGTTTCTCGAGGGACTCAATGATGAACTGGGTATGCAGCTTATGGTGGCCACCTTCACCAACTACCAGGAGCTGGTAGACAAGGCCACCATACTTGAAGGCAAGCAGCAGCAGATTGAAAGCCGCAAGCGGAAGTACAGCCGGGGAAGCACAACTCAGAGCTCAGTGAAGCCCCGTTATGCACCATACTCAGGAGGGCACACCCATCACAACCATGGAGGACATAACCATGGAGGAAATGGGAACAACCGCAACCAGGACAACAAGTCAGGCAATGGCCATGGAAATGGAAACGGTAATGGAAACCAGCATCGTCCTGCCCCGGCTCCGAAGGATCTGAGCCACATCACCTGTTTCAAGTGCCAGAAAACAGGACACTATGCCACCGACTGCCCGGAGGCCAAGCAGAGGAATGGAAACGGCAATGGAAGCTCAGCGAAGAAGCCCAACCCTTTCCCTCGTGCTCAGGTGAACCACATTGACGTGGAGGACGTCTATGATCAGCCAGACACTGTGGTTGGTAAGTTTTTATTGAATTCACGTTCAGTATTGGTACTCTTTGATTCTGGTGCAACGCATTCATTCATATCAAGGGTAGTTGTGGAAAAGTACGGGTTGCCCACTAAAACCCTTAGAAGCCCCTTAGCGTCGGTTCGCAGGAGGAGAAATGATGGCAGGTTTAGGCTGTCATGTGACCTCAACATCGGGAACCATAAATTTCCATAAACCTCATAGTATTGGAAACCCGGACCTTGGATGTAATCCTAGGCATGGATTGGTTGACGGTTGAAGGAAACATAGATCGTGCTCAAGAAGTCTATTCTCGCTCACCACCCGGAGCGTAAGAGGATCAAGTATGTATCCGGACATAGCGGATGAAGAATCAGTGCATTCCCTCACGGAGTTGTTCAGAGGAAGTGCCGAGTGCAAGACTTTCCCGATGTGTTTCCGGAGGAATTACCAGGAATGCCACCGGACAGAGACATTGAATTTCTGATTGAGTTATTGCCCGGCACAGCCCCGATATCCAAGAGACCCTATCGGATGCCATCAAACGAATTGAAAGAGATCAAAAACCAAATTAATGAGTTATTGGAGAAAGGATACATTCGGCCAAGCTCGTCACCTTGGGGAGCCCCAGTTCTTTTGGTAGAGAAGAAGGATGGAACCTTGAGAATGGTTGTGGATTATCGTTCGTTGAACGAAGTGACCATCAAGAACAAGTACCCTCTGCCGATGATAAATGATCTGTTTGATCAGCTAGTTGGAGCCAAGGTATTCTCCAAGATCGATCTTCGATCAGGGTATCATCAGTTGAAGATCCGTGAAAAGGATATACCCAAAACAGCATTCACCACCAGGTATGGTTTATATGAGTATACCGTCATGTCATTTGGATTGACTAATGCCCCTGCATACTTCATGAATTTGATGAACAAGGTATTTATGGAATATCTGGACAAGTTTGTCGTGGTGTTCATCGATGATATACTGATTTTCTCCAAGAGCGAGGAAGAGCATAAGGAACATTTGCGTCTAGTTCTAGAGAAACTTCGAGAACATCAGTTGTATGCCAAGTTCAGCAAATGTGAATTTTGGCTGAAGGAAGTCGGATTCCTCGGACATGTTATTTCAGGAGAAGGAATAGCATTGACCCGCCAAGGTTGAATCAGTCACCGATTGGCGATCGCCCACCTCGACCAAGGAGATCCGTAGTTTTCTCGGACTCGCAGGATATTATCGGAGGTTTATTGAGAACTTTCGAAGATTGCCAAGCCCATGGTGAGCTGTTGAAGAAGGAAGCCAAGTACATTTGGACCGAGGATTGTGAAGCCAGTTTTCAGGAATTGAAGAAACGTTTGGTTACAACCCCAGTACTGATTCTGCCGGACATACACAAGGAATACCAGGTTTATTGTGACGCTTCTCGTCAAGGACTCGGAGGAGTACTAATGCAGGAAGGAAAAGTTGTAGCTTATGCCTCCAGACAGCTACGACCTCACGAGATGAATTATGCCACACATGATTTGGAGTTAGCAGCAGTAGTGCATGCACTCAAGACCTGGAGACATTTCCTCATCGGAAACCGTTGTGATGTTTACACAGATCACAAGAGCTTGAAGTATATTTTCACGCAGAAAGAGTTGAACCTCAGGCAGAGGAGATGGCTAGAGTTAATCAAGGACTATGACATGAGATTGCATTACCACCCCGGTAAGGCTAATGTTGTAGCAGATGCTTTGAGCCGTAAGAGTTATGTGAATACTCTTATAGCAGGAGGATTACCCCAGGAGTTAGTCGATGACCTCAGAGACCTCCGACTGGAGATAGTTCCGAGAGGATACGTAGCAACTCTGGAAGTACAGTCCACTTTGGCCGAAAGGATTCGTGAAGCCCAGAAGTCGGACAAGGAAATTGATGAGATAAAGCAAAAGATGAATGAAGGAAAAGCTAAAGGGTTTCGTAAGGATGAACACGGAGCTATATGGTTCGAGGATCGATTTATGTGCCCAATGACCCCGAACTCGAGGAAGCTAATTCTTCAGAGGCTCATGATTCACCGTACTCAATTCACCCCGGTAACACCAAGATGTATCTGGATTTGAAGGAAAGTTTCGGTGGGCGGTATGAAGAGGATATTGCCGAGTACATAGCGGTATCGATGTTTGTCAACGAGTAAAGGCGTAACATCGAAGCCAGCAGGTTACTTCAACCTTTGCCAATTCCCGATTGGAAATGGGAAAAACTTGGAATGGACTTTATCACAGGATTACCCAGACCCGCTCAGGTTATGATTCTATCCGGTAGTGGTTGATCGTTTGACCAAGGTAGCTCACTTCATTCCGTGAAGACTACCTATACCAGTGCTAAGTTGGCCAAGATATACATGACCAGGATCGTATGTCCGCATGGAGTTCCGAGGAGTATCGTGTCGATAGAGGAACACAGTTTACCTCAAAGTTTTGGAATCGGTTGCATGAAACTTTGGGTACGAGGCTGGAGTTCAAGCAGCTTTTCATCCATGCATGATGGATGACCGAGAGAGTCAACCAGATTCGGAGGACATGTTGAGAGCTTGTGTGCTAGACTATGGGTCTAGCTGGGATGATAATTTGCCTTACGCAGAATTCTCATACAACAACAGCTTATCATCGATCAAGATGGGGCCTTCAAGCTCTATACGGAAGGAGGTGCGAACACCATTCTTTGTGGGATGGTGTTGGAGATCGATCACTTTTCGGTTCCGATCTTATCGAGATTCCAAGAGAAAGTCAAGCTGATTCGGGATAGACTCAAGATAGCACAATCGAGACGTAAGAGTTATGCCGACAAGAACGCAAGGAAGTAACTTACGAAGCGGAGACCGAGCATATCTTCGTGTGTCTCCACTTCGAGAATCAAGAGGTTTGGTGTCAAAGGAAAGTTAGCACCCGATTCATTGGCCCTACAAAATCCTCGAACGTCGTGGAGAAGTTGCTTACAAGTTGGAATTGCGGAAGGATTGTCCGGAGTTCATGATGTCTTCCATGTTTCTCGGTGAAGAAGTGTCATGCCGACATGGCCGATATTCCGTTGAGAGACACACGGTGCCCCTAGAGGCCATACAGCTCGACGGTGATCGACCTATAAGGAGAAACCCGTCCAAATTCTCGAGGCTGACAGAGTCACCCGCACAAGATCATCAAGTTTTGCAAGGTCTTTGTGGAGTCACCACTCAAGAGGAAGCCACCGGGAGCGAGAAGAAGACCTCCTCGAGACCACCCGCACCTATTTGTTAGCCAACCCGAATCTCGAGGGCTAGATTCATCTTATGGTGGGTAGGTTTGTAACATCCCAAATTTCCTATTTGGAATGTTTTACAATTATAGCTAAGCATCTATGCATTCTGTTTGAATTTGAGTGCCATTTGGAGTTTCGAAGATTTTGAGTTTTGGAATTTGAATTCAAACTTTGGCAAATGGGAATCATTTCAAAAACTATGCCCGATAAATACTTGAGCAAAAGTATGAGAGGAGTAAACATGACACTCCAAAAATATCGAGGAAAACAATGCCAAATGTTTTGAATTCAAATTTGAGTTTTATTTGAATTTGGAAAAATGAATTTTTATAAACTTTGGATTTTGCCTCGAAAATGTTCAAATGATAGGAATATTCCCTGATCATTTTGATATATATATGTCCTATATAAAATATTTATATTTTACATTTTATAACTCTGTTTTTATTTTCAAAAAATAAATTTGAAAAAGAAAATGCCCAGCACCAGCCAGCCGACTGCCCAGCCCAAGACTGGCGACCCACCCAGCGGCCCAATCGAACTGCCCACTAACGGTCGAGCCAGCCCAATGAGCCGACCAACTCCCCTCGCTCGAACCTCCTTCCGCTCGGTCGCCTGACGCCGCCAGACCCTCTCTCCTCACCGACGGTGGACCCCACCGCCTCCTTCCCCTCGCCCGCGCCCCTCGCCCGCGCCGCCCATCCGGATCCCAAGGATCCGGATTCGATCTCCTCCCGATTCCCCTCGCAAGTCGTCGCCCCGCCTATAAAACCCCTCCCCGACCCCATTCCCCCTCGCCCCTCGCGGACCCTCTCCTCCTCCTCCTTTCGCTGGGAGACCCGAGCCGCCGCCGCCATTTACCTCGTCGCCGTCGCCTAGCCCACCCGATCTCGCGGACTCCACCAGACGGACCCCTCGCCGCGCAAGCACCGCGGAGCACTCCGCCGACGCCCCCGACCACCGGAGACGCCGACGCACTCGCCGCCCGAGCCTCCGCCGCCGTCGATGTCCGGTAAGCCACCGGAGTTCACCTTCCCCGTCCGATCTAGTCTCGACGGTCCAGATTAGAACCCGCCGAAGGGGTATGTTCTTTTAATTAAAACCGGTTCGGTCCGGTTAGTCCGGTTTATTTAGTTAGGGTTTTTATTTAGTACCGCCCGATTCGCTTAACCCTAGGCCCGTTTAGTTATATTACTTATGTATGTTAGTTAGCCCATTAGCCGTTTTTCTTTATTTTCGTTTTTCTGTTTTAATGAATAGTTCCAGATTTGAAAAATTCATAACTTTTATTTTACTTAATATTTTTAAGTGATTCTTTTTTGTTGGTTTGCAAATTTCTTATAGTTTTTGCAGAAAATATAATTAGCTATTTTAAAATTATTTATAATTGCTTTATTTTAGATTTAGTCAGAATAGTAAATCTGTTATAAAATGAGTTAGGAAATTTATTTTTAATGATTCTTTTTGTCCCAACTTTGTTTTGACATTGCCCAACCGTAGGAATTTATTTGGGCATTTTAGAATTAATAAAAAATAGTTTTAATCAGAATCTTGTCATTCTTAATTAATTAACTAGCTACTATTTTCCTATTATTTTAATTAGCAAATAAATTTATTTTTCACATGTGATTGATTATTCTAGGTTAGTTTCTGTCACTTTAGAGCATGAACTTTTATTTATAATAAATAAAATTTTATTTTATTTTTCTACTAAAATTTTGCTTTAGGCCTAATAGGAGTTTTATAATAGCTTTTAAATTGATTCTTTTTGCTCCTAGTTGCTTAATGCATTCTTTTCTGTTAAGTTAATAAAAACCAATGCTTAGGTTATGTTAGAAAATTTTTTGTTATGTAAAACTATTTTTAGTTGTTTCTTAAAGTAGGAAAAACTTTGAGTTGGATTTCTTTGAGTTTCCCTTTGGGTTTTGATTGTTTGTTTTGGTGTGTTATGTTGCTATTGCTATTGTGTTAAGTGATCATATGTTGTATTCTTATTGTGATTATTTTTTGTCTCGGTAGAGTTTCCGGAGTGCGAAGCTTGCTACTACGAATCCCTAGCTTACGAAGATCGTCAGCAAGGCAAGTCATTGATCATGTTATTTTCAATACCTATGATTTTTATTGCATTAGAGATATACCTCCCCACCATGCATGCAGTAGTTGAAATTTGAAGTTATGTTCTTGAGTAGTATCATGTGGTAGGATGAACCAATTTCCCTTGTTACCATGACCCGGACGAAGTAGTTTATTTTGCTATGCTCAGAGACGGGTTTGGTTGAGTGAAATTCATAAGAAAGATGTGAGAGTCAATGATGATGACAACCCCATGAACTTCAAGATCAAGACGGACTTGAATTCACTCATGGGTGGAGGGCGGTTGACGGGCACCTGGAGAACCCGGTGGTTGGCGGGATGCATGGAGAAGTGCCATGACATCTTGCGGAAAGCTTCACCCAGCCACGAAGAGACGGATGGATGCCCCATTGACCGGAAGCTTACTGTGCAGCCGCAAGCCATTATGGGCTCTCGCTGGGTCAACCCTAGTAGTGACGCTGGCTGGACGGTACTACGAGATGTAGAAGAACGGTAGGATTGGATGGGTACCGCGGTGGCGGAAGAACTCTTGAAGACCTGTTTATTCATCCCGTCTTCAAACACCATGAAGTGCTAAGACTTAAAAGGAGGGAATGATTCTTGTGGGTAAAGTCGCAATCCTCTGCAGAGTTAAAGATCTAATCGATTAGCCGTGTCCCGATTTACGGACAATTTGAGCCTCTGGAACTTGGAAGTATTCGGAAATCTCAACACTAAAATTTATAAATTAATTGAGGGGGTCATGACTTAATAATTTGGGAATGAGACATTGGTTGGCGGAACCATCTCAATAACTACCAACAATTTGTAGTAATTTGCAAGCAAGTCCATTGTAGTAGGGAAAATTGGCTTTTCGCAAAATGATGAAACTTAGAGCCCCACAGCCAAAATGCATATAGTGTTAGTAATTTTATCATTGTTATTCTCTCTTCATGACTTGCCGCTTATTCAAAAGCTGACCTACACGGCTGCAACGTCTTATGTTGCAGAGGTTTATTCCGATCAGAGTGAGGCTACGCCCGCGCTTGGCGATTGCCCTTTGGAGTCGGATGGACTCGCTATTCTTCTACGCTTCCGCAGCTTATTTAGTTTATTTCTCATGAGTTGGCCTTTGGCCGAATTTATTCTATTGTAATAAAGACTCTATATGAGAATCGTAATAAATTCAGGTGTGATTGAACTTTGATTATTTCATCGATGTACCGTGAGTACCAAAGATGATCTTGGGATGGTATGCATACGTAGATTTGACCGATTTTGGGTCAGGTCACTACAACCATGCTCTTTTTCTGGGCAGCGAACTTGTATCCGCCGCCACCGCCTCCTCGAGTGTCATTTTAACGATTTCTTTGTTGGAATTGTGCGGAATTAAGTCTACAACAACCATGCAAAATTTCGTCGAGTTCCGATGGAGGAATCTCCGGCAATCTATGATATACCGTAGCCCTGTCAAATCTAGACGGGAATCTGGACGAGTTTAGGGCGTGGTCTCCAGAGCCAAGCTCGAAGGTCCTTTGGAATATCCAACCGTTCATCTACTGCGGAATCCCCATATCTACCACCCCTCAAAATTTCATCTCGATCTGACGGTTCAAACTCCGGGAACCTTCCGACGAGTGGACCAATTTTCTGATCTGTTTTCTGTGCGAATACAGATCCGACCCGAATTCATGTTTCTTTATGAACGTGATATTGGACAACCTTTTTAAAGGAATTTTCTTCTAGGGTATTGTGAGTTGTTCTTAACACGTGCCCATAAAATTTTAAGCCTTCTCTGAGGTACTCTTCATCATCACGTTGTTGTCAAACTAGTCCGGTAACATTGCTCCACGGCTGCCGACCTGCGCTAGACACGTCGTCGCTTTGTTGTGTCGAGCTCATCTTCTTTGGATCATCATCTCGGCGAGCCGAAAAAGAGTTCAGCATCGTGAAGGATAAATCATCACCAACAACTCTGCCCCACGGATTACATGGAACGGTCACACCGGCGTCGCCGTTCGGTCACTTCATCAATCCGGCTTTGACCGCGTCACAAGTCATGACCAGCGTCGACATGACTACACTGATGCTTCTTCAAGCCGATGTCCATCACACTGAACTGCTTCAACACCTCGGCTGACATGGCAGCTGCAACATCTCCTTACCTACCCGCTCCGTTACCTCGGCTAGACTGGGGGCTTCACCATCTCTTCATCAACCTACTCTGGAGACTTCGACGTCACCCGCCGACCAGCTTCATCACATTAGCTGGACTGGGGGCTTTGCCTCGGCAAGGCAACCTTTTCCAGCATCGCCATGCCGCCGCTCCATAGCTCATCAGGCAATGGATGTGCGGATCAAGTCCCAATTTTGGGAGTAACCTTTTTGCAGATTGCTAGAACAGATAAACCAGGTGCTATTAATCCTAGTAATTTTTCTTGCTTGGGTTTATTTTTCTGAAAAATTATTACTCTAGTTTGTTCCATCATCTGCATAGTGTCTCATCAAATGATGGCCGATTAACGATGGTTGCGCGATGGTTCGGTCTATTTCCGTCCGCAGTCGTGACGCCGCATCTAGAGCCCGGACCGCCCTGCAAATCCAGGCTTTGTCATGCCTTCACGCGCACACGCCGACGCCCCGCTTTGAAATTGGCTTGGTAGCCAGCCACATCTCTTTAAATAAATTATTTTTATGTAAAGCAATTATGCAAGGATTTTTTATATATATATATATATATATATATATATATATATATATATATATATATATATATATATATATATATATATATATATATTATTTTTGTACCGCACTGTTTTATGTGTGTAGGTAATCGATTTTGACTGTGTTACGTGGTCACTTCGGCATCACCAGCCGACCTACATTAGACTTCGGCATCCGGCGATCACAACTTCACCATGTTAACTGGACCGAGAACTTCCTCTCGCCACATCGGCCGCGCAACGTCGTCGCTTCGTCAAACTGACGTCCACCATGCCGAACAGGTCGACTGGCGTGGGGGCTTCATTGTCACCTTGCTGACCAACTCCGCCAGCTCGGCTAGGGGCTTCACCTTACCACATCGCCCAAGCCGTGTCACTACTCCGGAGTGCCGAACTCCTTCCTCGGACACCTCGGGCTTGGGGGCTGGGACCTCGGCCATGCCGAGGACTGCGAACCTTGTCGGATCTGTCACAGATCAATGGGCCTCTTCGTCCCTCCACAAGCCCGAATCGCGTCATCAACACCGAGCACATTAACCAGCTAAGTCGCTTTCATGCTCAAAGACTTTCAGTTTTAAATTTTGTTCGGTTCGACCAAGCATTATACTTTTTTGGCAGAAAGTTGTTTGTGAAAAACTTCCTTGTCAAAATTTTGTTTGTGAGACACAAATTCAGATACCCTGTTTACTTGGGGGCTTCCTTTATGAAGCCTTTCCTCTTGCATATGATTATACTTGTATGGCTTCGTTCCTTGTTCATGTATTACGCCACAATATGCACCATGTTGACTTCAGTGTTCCGCAAGCTGGGTTGCCTTGCTCCTGTGTTTACCCATACGTTCCCAATTGTTCGGCTAGGGAGTAAAGGGAGCACCTCTCCGATTGTCACGATCGGGTCATCCGAGCTCGGACCTCAGACTGGGTGAAGCCGAAAGCTAGCGCTCTTACTGTTTTCAATCATGGTCGGCACACAACAGAACTCATGAGTACAAAAAATCTATTGCACAAGTCTCATAGTAACAATGAGCAACCGAAGAAAGGTATCAGTGGGTTACTATTTTCTTTGAAGATGCTTCTTACACTTCGTCAGTAATATAGCATAAGTTCCCTGAGCGCGCTTTGTCTATTACGGCCTTATCGCCTGATTGCATGGTTATCGGAAACACCGTCAATATTATCAACAGGTGGAGTACATACCACTTTTCGGCCGTTGACCGAAGAGGGAGAAGTCGACGGTCGGTTAAGACGCATTTAAAGTTCGGGTGAACACAGATATGATATAAGTACTTCGGTACATACAATCATTGTACATAAAATTCTTTTACCCAAGTCACTTGGGGGCTCTTAAATTAGTATGCGCCGTTTTATAGTAAATGTGTTTTCTTCTTGGTCGTTGCAAGGTCTTTTTCTACCGCTCCTTTTTTGACTCGAGTGTATGGTCAATAGCCGGATAGCCTGTCTTCTCTCTAAAAGCCGCTCGAGTTTAGTTTGCTAAACTGGCCTTGGAGAAGTACTCCGCCTTCGGGATAAGGAGCTTGAAGCTGTAGGCTGACCCGCTTGAAAGTCTTGAGATCGGATGTGTCATGTTAAAGCACGACAGAAGCACCTTTTTTTTCTTTTTCATTTCCTTTTTCTCCAATTTTCAGATTGGCACCAAAATCTCGGTTTAGTCCGGACGTCAAGATTTTACATAAGTTTTTGGCTTTTCGAGCCTATGGCACTTTTAAACTATTTGTGTGTTTCCAGCATAAGTCTCGTAGTTCAACGGCGGACACCTTTAGAGATTCTGCAAAAACATTTCTTGGATATTGCTATATATGCATCGGTTTCGAATTGTGTCTTTGGTCAATAGTTATGTTGCCCGGCTCCTGTGCTTGCCTCCTACGTTCCTCTTTGTTCGGCTAGGTGTGCAAAGGGAGAACCACTGCGATTGTGCTTCCAACTCGCATGGTTAAGCACCTCAGTGGAGAAAGCCGAAAACTGACTGTCACAATAAGCATGAACTGGTCAGCGATCCGATGACTGTGTTAAATGACGGGTCGTTCATAACATTGGCCGAAGTGTTTAAGGCTTGACCTCGGCTGTCGCCGAACACTAACCAGTGGCTAGTAGCTAGCTTTCCAACTTTAAGCTCCTATGACTAAGTGAAAGTTCTAAAGCCCGCATATCTGATTGCCTCGTTTTCGCTAACGCAACCGCCTACGGGCATCGAGACGTCAGCTAAGGGTTGTCTTGTTATTGTAGAAACACCCTGCATAGTATCTACAAAAGGGTAGAAGCCGACGATGGGCCACTTTCAACTGATAAACGGTCGCAACAGAGTCAAAATAAGCATATTATCAGCATTTGTATACTGTATACAAGCGTTGCCTTCCGTAATCATCGTTATAAAGCCATAAATATGCATCAATTTGACTTAAGATTTCGGCCAAGCTGGGTTGCCTGCCTCCTGTGATTACCCCTACGTTCCCGATTGTTCGGCTAGAAGGTAAAGGGAGCACCTCTGTGATTGTTATTACCGGGTCATCCGTGTTAGTACCTCAGACTGGGAGAAGCCGAAAGCTAGCCATCTTAAAGAATATAATTGGTCGGCAACGACGGAAGCGAAAATTTTGGTTCATTAAAAACCACAGAGTTCGGGAACTTTCCCCACAACTAAATTCTCAATATTTTCCTCCCACATTGGTCAGAGTTGAGGTTTCATGATCATAATCAACATGAAAGCCTGGGAAAAGAAACCTATAATGGAACTATTTTTCCCAGAAGACGTCTTATAACATATCTCTCTGTGTACATTTGTTTATAAAACCATATGGCCGGATTGCCTTGTTTGTCGTAAAACTTTGCCCTTGTAAAGGCTTTATAAAGTAGGACAAACACTCCCCAGCTACTGGCCGAGGAGATTAAAGCCGATGGTCGGACAACAAAGTTTTGTACAATGCGGATCCGAGCATTAATGATGTAAAGTACTTGGATACATATAATCATTACACATAAAAATTGCGAGTGAAATCTATTTACTGCAACCTATCTATTAAGCCCCTTAAGGCCGACCTTGGCGAGCTCAGCTTTCATTAGCTCTAACTCCTTTATGAGATCCTTATTCTCTTTCTGAGAAGTTTGTGTTAAACACAACAATTTTTTTTGTCAAACGGATATCGATCCTTAATTCGGCCACCCATGCCCACATTAAGGCTTGGGGGCTACTGGGCTTGGCGCTCATTATTTATAAATATTAAAGGGGCACATCGATCCCCTGATTTGGTGTTGTCACCCGACCAGTGTCTCAGGGGCTACTGAATTTCTTATTCAATGCAGAGATTTCAAAGTGCTCAATGTTCGGCATGACCGAACTATGGGCAAGCGTGTCTTCGGACGACAGTAAGTACCATCTGGGACTTATCCGGCATCAAGCTTATATATCACGGCGACTTATCACAACCCTCTCTCAGGGGCCTGTCCGCCAATCATTATTTCTAATATATTACACTGCGTTTCTATTCCTACGTATGCTGCCGAGCTAGGAGTTGATCCTCAGGCCGATTTTGCAAATCGACCTGAGTCTCAGGTGCTACTAGGATCAGCAGTTTTATGTTTTCCTTCTAGTGCATCTCGAGTTTTAGACACACACACACACACCTTGAGGGCTACTGGATATACATATACTCGCTATATATCTCGGCTGAGAATAAATTGCACCAATCAAAAATATTCACAAAATAATCAGCCCGCGGTCGGGGTAGTGCACCAATTCGGAAGCAGTCTAGCATAAAGCCCGGGCGCCAGTGGCTGGCTCCATAGAGGGCATTTCCGGCATAAAGCTCGGATTTGAATGGCTCGTTCCATAGAGAACTTTTCAGCATTAAACTCGGATAACCTCCTTCAAACTTTTTCAAGCCAAGGTGATTTATGATACCTTGGATATAGTCCGGCGTTGGAGCTCGGATATAGTCCGGCATTGGAGCTCGGCTGCAAAAGATATCTCGAATGCAGTCCGGCGTTGGAGCTCGGATGCAAAAGGACACTGCTGCACGGGAACAACTTCAAACCCGAGGTGTGGCATAAAAAATAATAACAAGGCATTGATAAAGGTCGAGAACTTAAAGGGTTCCTCGGATACCTCACGTTTAAACTCTTTGGATTCACTTTGGCGATCCTCAATATCGAAGATGAGATGATTTGTTGAACCGGTTTTCAAGACCGACGACCGAAATGATGAATAACTCAGAAGAATCGAGGAGTGCCCCCTAGTTGAAGACCGGTTCAAGGGGCTACTGACGGTGTCCTGGACTAGGGGGGACTCACCATGTCGTCTCCTGATCAGTTGGATTGGGCCGAGAACCCCCATGGCTGTTTGCTCATGGGACAGTTCGGATAGCTGATGTATACACAAGGAAGATTCCACAAGACTTGGTGATCAAGACAAGGACTCCTCTCCACCGGCGTATCCGACTAGGACTCTTGTTATCCTAGGCCTCCGGTATGTTATATAAGCCGAGGCTAGGCTAGTCGATAGACTATTATGACATTACTCATCATACCCTTAGGTCTTAGACCACAACATATGATCTTGAGGTAGATCAACTCTTGTAACCCTATATTCATCAAGACCAATCAAGCAGGAAGTAGGGTATTACCTCGAGAGAGAGGGCCCGAACCTGGGTAAAACATTGTGTCCCCTGTTTCCTGTTACCCATCGATCCACGACACACAGCTTGGAACCCCCTACCTAAGATCTGCCGGTTTTGACACCGACACCATTCCCCATGGCCAGAGGTCTCCCCGTTCACAAAACATGACTCTGCCAACAGACCACCCGTGCCCGCTGTTCCTCGCTGTCGAAGCTCCCCGTTCCCCACCACTGGAGTTCCCTGCCAGTCCACGGTCATGGGCTCACGGCGACCCCGACGGGACAGAGAGATGGAGGGAGGCAGGGAGAGAGAGGGAAGAGATGTACCTAGACAGCACCCGTGCCCTTGCTCAGCCACCGCCGCCCAGATCCAGGACAGTAGGCCGAGCTTAGAGTCATGGTGGCAACGACTGCCATGGCCGAAGTGCAGCAGACGCGCCGGAGTGGGGCTCAATGGTGGTGGCCTCGTGTCAAGGAGGCGGCGAAGATGGTGGCGGCACAGGAGATCGGCCACGCTAGGCTTGCTTGGAGGCGATATGGTGGAGGGGACTGCGGGGGCGACGCGATTTGGGAAGATGGAAAGGACTGGAGCAGAGGAATTATCGGAATTCAGGTGGATTTGATCCGCGTTCGTGGGTAGGGCCGCGTGGAGGGAGCGTGGAGCGCTGCCACGATTGGCGGACCACGGGCGTCTGTTGGCAGAACATTTGATCCCAGTTGTCGATCTGGCTAACTGGTTATTGGCGTAATATGGGCAGTAGGATATGTGTAAGTTGATTTGATCTGAGGGTTCTAGTTATCTTGTGTATTGTTTGTTGTGTGGTTTTAGGAGAACTTATGTTTGCTTGTTTAATAGTATAATAGAAAAGGCAAAGGGTAATAATCTTTTCTAGTTGCTTTATTTAATTTTCTAAAATTAGTTACCATTCTGTAGCCTATAACAATTCTTTGTGGAATTACTTCATTACTATCATTAGGAACAACAGTTATACCTCCTTTCTTAGGGACACAATGAATAGGACTTACCCATCTACTATCATCTATAGAATAGATTGTACCTGCTTCCAGAAGTTTTAATATTTTC
The DNA here is from genome assembly GCA_021605205.1 of Aegilops longissima. Lineage (NCBI taxonomy): Eukaryota > Viridiplantae > Streptophyta > Magnoliopsida > Poales > Poaceae > Aegilops > Aegilops longissima. The sequence goes on along the minus strand of CM038680.1, from coordinate 372,176,788 downwards.
GTCCTTACCACCCTCTTTCATCTTCGGATTTAACCGACGTTGGTGATCAACAACGGGTTTAGCATCAGGTTCCATATTAATTTTTTGCTGACAAAGAGTGGGACTAATGCCCTTTAAATCATCAAGAGTATATCCAATAGCAGCTCGGTGCTTCCTTGGAACTTTCAATAATCTTTCTTCTTCATGTTCTGAAAGGTTAGCACTAATAATAACAGGATATTTTCTTTTCATCAAGATAAGCATATTCCAAAGTGTTTGGCAATTGTTTTAATTCAAACACCGGATCACCTTTAGGTGGAGGAGGACCTGCCAGAGTTTCAATAGGCAAATTGTGTTTAAGTAGAGGACATTGTTCAAAGAAAATCTTATCTATTTCATTTCTTTCATGCATATCTAAATCATTTTCATGGTCTAGCAAATATTGTTGTAAAGGACCAGTAGGTGGCACAACAATAGAAGCAAGACCAATTAATTCATCCTTACTAGGCAATTATTTTTCATGAAGATTTCTACTAAACTTGGAAAAATTAAATTCATGAGACTCATCACCAAAGCTAACACTGTCAGTTTGTTTGTTACAATCTATCTTAGCATTAACTGTGTTCAAGAAAGGTCTACCAAAGATAATGGGGCAGAAGTCATCTTGCGGGGAGCCAAGAACAAGAAAATCAGTAGGGTATTTTATTTTCCCACACAAGACTTCAGCATCTCTAATGATCCCAAATGGTGATATGGTGTCTCTATTAGCAAGTTTAATAGTAACATCTATTTCTTCTAACTCTGCAGGTGCTATGTCTTTCACAATTTCTTGATATAATGTGTAAGGAATAGCACTCACACTAGCACCCATGTCACATAAACCATGATAACACTAATCTCCTATTTTGACTAAGATGACATGCATGCCCACAACAGGTCTATGTTTATCCTTTTTATCAGGTTTGGCAATTCTAGCAGCTTCTTCACAGAAGTAAATAACATGCCCATCTATATCTTCTTCCAAGAGATCTTTAACCATAGCAATGCTTGATACATCTCCAACGTATCTATAATTTTTGATTGTTCCATGCTATTATATTATCTGTTTTGGATGTTTTATATGCATTAATATGCTATTTTATATTATTTTTGGGAGTAACATATTAACCCTGAACCCAGTGCCAGTTCCTGTTTTTCCCCCTGTTTTTGAGTTTCACAGGAAATGAATACCAAACGGAGTCCAAACGGAATAAAACCTTCGCGATGATTTTTCTTGGACCAGAAGCAAACCAGGAGACTTGAAGATGAAGTTGGAGGAGCCACGAGGCGGCCACAAGGATGGAGGGTGCGCCTAGGGGGTAGGGCGCTCCCCCACCCTTGTGGGCCCCTGCACACCTCCTGACCTAATTCTTTCACCTATATATACCTATATACCCATATATCCCCAAACCACCAGAGGCATCCACGAAAACACTTCTCCACCGCTGCAACCTTTTGTACCCGTGAGATCCCATTTAGGGACCTTTTTCGGCACCCTGCCGGAGGGGGATTCGATCATGGAGTGCTTCTACATCAACACCATTGCCCTTTCGATGAAGCGTGAGTAGTTTACCACATACCTACGGGTCCATAGCTAGTAGCTAGATGGCTTCTTCTCTCTCTTTGATTCTCAATACCATGTTCTCCTCGATGTTCTTGGAGATCTATTCGCTGTAATAATTTTTTGCGGTGTGTTTGCCGAGATCCGATGAATTGTGGATTTATGATCAGCTTATCTATGAATATTATTTGAATCTTCTCTGAATTCTTATATGCATGATTTTATATCTTTGTAATTATCTTCGAACTATCGGTTTGGTTTGGCCAACTAGATTGGTTTTTCTTGTAATGGGAGAAGTGCTTAGCTTTGGGTTCAATCTTGCGGTGTCCTTTATCGTGTTGGGTGCAAGTTGTTTGATTGTTTGTGCGGGTATTCGGTGATTTATGCGTTGTCTCCTATTGGATTGATACCTTGGTTCTCAAACTGAGGGAAATACTTATCTCTACTTTTCTGCATCACCATTTCCTCTTCAAGGGAAAAACCAACGCAAGTTCGAGAAGTAGCAGCAAGGCACGTATTGTATTATTGCCATCGAGGATAAAAAGATGGAGTTTACATCATATTGCTTGAGTTCATTCATCATGTCATCTTACTTAATGCTTTACACTGTTCTTCATGAACTTAATACTCTAGATGCAGGCAGGAGTTGGTCGATGTGTGGAGTAATAGTAGTAGATGCAGGCATGAGTCAGTCTACTTGACACAGACGTGATGCCTATATTTCATAATCATTGCCTTGGATATCGTCATAACTTTGCGCTTTTCTATCAATTGCTCGACAGTAATTTGTTCACCCACTGCATTATTTGCTATCTTGAGAGAAGCCACTAGTGAAACCTATGGCCCCTAGGTCTATTTTCCATCATATTAGTTTTCGATCTACTATTTTGCAATCTTTTATTTTCAGATCTATAAACCAAAAAACCCAAAAATATTTACTTTACCTTTTGTTTAGTTTCATCTATCTCTATCAGATCTCACTTTTGCAAGTGACCGTGAAGGGATTGACAACCCCTTTATCGTGTTGGGTGCAAGTTGTTTGATTGTTTGTGCATGTATTGGTGATTTGTGCGTTATCTCCTACTGGATTGATACCTTGGTTCTCGAACTGAGGGAAATACTTATCTCTACTTTGCTGCATCACCCTTTCCTCTTCTAGGGAAAAACCAATGCAAGCTCAACAAGTAGCAAACTTGCAACAACAAAGTAGAGAATGTCTAACTTGTTTTTGCAGGGCATGTTGGGATGTGATATGGTCAAGACATGATGTGATAAACGTTATTGTATGAGATGACAACCGACAGGAGTCTTATGGTTGTCCTTTTATTGTATGAAATGCAGGTGCCATGTAATTGCTTTACTTTATCACTATGTGTTAGCGATAGTTGTAGAAGCAATAGTTGGCGAGACGACCACGACGCAACAATGGAGATCAAGGTGTCGAGCCGGTGACGATGCTTTGGAGATGGAGATCAAAAGCACGAGATGATGATGACCATATCATGTCTCATATTTTGATTGCATGTGATGTTTATCTTTTATGCATCTTATTTTGCTTAGAACGATGGTAGCATTATAAGATGATCCCTTCACTTAATTTCAAGATAAAAGTGTTCTCACTGAGTATGCACCGTTGCTACAGTTCGTCGTTTCGAGACACCAGATGATGATTTGGTGTGATAGACTCCACATTCACATACAACGGGTGTAAGATAGTTTTACACATGCAGAATACTCGGGTTAAACTTGACGAGCCTAGCATGTATAGACATGGTCTCGGAACACTGGAGACTAAAAGGTCAAACATGAGTCATATAGTAGATATGATCAACATAGAGATGTTCACCATTGATGACTACCCCATCTCACATGACGATCGGACATGGGTTAGTTGATTTGGATCATGTATCACTTAGACAACTTGAGGGATGTTGACTTAAGTGGGAGTTCATTAGTAATTTAATTAATTGAACTTAATTTATCATGAACTTGGTCCTGATAGTATTTGCATATCTATGTTGTAGATCAATGGCCCGTGCTACCGTTCCCCTGAATTTTAATGCGTTCCTAGAGAAAGCTTAAGTTGAAAGATGATGGTAGAAACTACACGGACTGGGTCCGTAACTTGAGGATTATCCTCATTGCTGCAAAGAAGAATTATGTCCTTGATGCACCGCTAGGTGACAAGCCCCCTCCCGCTAATCTAGACGCTGTGAACATCTGGCAAACACGGTATGATGACTACTCTACAGTTCAGTGTGCCATGTTTTATGGCTTAGAACCGGGACTTCAAAGACGTTCTGAACATCATGGAGCATATGAGATGTTCCAAGAGTTGAAGTTAATATTTCAAGCAAATTCCTGGGTTAAGAGATATGAAGTATCCAACAAGTTCTATAGCTACAAGATGGAGGAGAACAGTTCTGTCAGTGAACACATACTCAAAATGTCTGGGTATTATAATAACTTGACTCAGCTGGGAGTTGATCTTCTGGTTGATTGTGTCATTGATATAGTTCTTCAATCACTGCCACCAAGCTACAAAGGCTTCGTGATGAATATAATATGCCAGGGATGAACAAAACAATTCCCGAGCTCTCGCAATGCTTAAGGCCACAGAGGTAGAAATCAAGAAGCAGCATCAAGTGATGATAGTTAACAAGACCACTAGTTTCAAGAAAAAGGGCAAGGGAAAGAAAGGGAACTTCAAGAAGAATGGCAAGCAAGTTGCCACTCCCGCGAAGAAGCCCAAAGCTGGACCCAAGCCTGAAACTGAGTGCTTCTGCTTCAAAGGGATTGGTCACTGGAAGCGGAACTTCCCCAAATACTTGGCGGATAAGAAGGATGGCAAAGTGAACAAAGGTATATTTGATATACATGTTATTGATGTGTACCTTACTAATGCTCGTAGTAGTGCCTGAGCATTTCATACTGGTTTGGTTGCTCATATTTGTAACTCAAAACAAGAGCTAGGGGTTAAACGAAGATTGGCTAAGGACGAGGTGATGATGCGCGTCGGGAATGGTTCCAAGGTCGATGTGATCGCCGTCGGCACGATACCTCTACATCTACCTTCGGGATTAGTTTTAGACCTGCATAATTGTTAGTTGGTGCCAGCGTTGAGCATGAACATTATCTAGATCTTGTTTAGTGCGAGACGGTTATTCATTTAAATCAGAGAATAATGATTGTTCTATTTATATGAGTATTATCTTTTATGGTCATGCACCCTTGAAGAGTGGTCTATTCTTGTTGAATCTCCATTGTAGTGGTACACATATTCATAATATTGATGCCAAAAGATGCAAAGTTGATAATAATAGTGCAACATATTTGTGGCACTATCGTTTAGGTCATATTGGTGTAAAACGCATGAAGAAACTCCATAAAGATGGACTTTTGGAATCACTTGATTATGAATCATTTGATACTTGCAAACCATGCCTCATGGGCAAGATGACTAAAACTCCGTTCTCCGGAACAATGGAGCGAGCTAATGACTTATTGGAAATAATACATACCAATGTATGCGGTCCGATGAGTGTTGAGGCACGCGGTGGGTATCGTTATTTTCTGACCTTCACAGATGATTTGAGTAGGTATGGGTATATCTTGTTAATGAAACACAAGTCTGAAACATTTGAAAAGTTCAAAGAATTTCAGAGTGAAGTGGAGAATCATCATAAGAAGAAAATAAAGTTCTTACGATCTGACCGCGGAGGCAAATATTTGAGTTACGAGTTTGGCCTTCATTTAAAACAATGTGGAATAGTTTCACAACTCACGCCACCTGGAACACCACAGCGTAATGGTGTGTCCGAACGTCGTAACCGTACTTTATTGGATATGGTGCGTTCTATGATGTCTCTTACCGATTTACCACTATCGTTTTGGGGTTATGCATTAGACACAACTGCATTCACATTAAATAGGGCACCATCTAAATCCGTTGAGACGACACCGTTTGAACTATGGTTTGGCAAGAAACCTAAGCTGTCATTTCTTAAAGTTTGGGGTTGTGACACTTATGTCAAAAGGCTTCAGCCTGATAAGCTCGAACCCAAATCGGAGAAGTGCGTCTTCATAGGATACCCTAAGGAAACAATTGGGTACACCTTCTACCACAAATCCAAAGGCAAGATCTTTGTTGACAAGAATGGAACTTTTCTAGAGAAGGAGTTTCTCTCAAAAGAAGTGAGTGGGAGGAAAGTAGAACTTGATGAGGTAATCATACCTTCTCTCAAATGGGAAAGAATCACATCAAAGAAATCCATTCTCGTGATGCTTACACCAACTAGAGAGGAAGCAAATGATAGTGATCATAAAGCTTCAGAGCAAGTTGCTACTGAACCTCGTAGGTTAACTAGAGCACGATCCGCACCAGAATGGTATGGTAATCCTATCTTAGAAGTCATGTTATTAGACCAAGGCAAACCTACGAACTATGAAGAAGCTATGATGAGCCCAAATTCTGACAGATGGCTTGAGGCCATGAAATCTAAGATAAGATCCATGTATGAGAACAAAGTGTGGACTTTGGTGGACTTGGCTGATGATCGGCAAGCCATAGATAATAAATGGATCTTCAATAAGAAGACTAACGCTGATGGTAATGTTACTGTCTAAAAAGCTCGACTTGTCGCAAAAGATTTTTGACAAGTTCAAGGGGTTGACTATGATGAGACTTTCTCACCCGTGGTGATGCTTAAGTCCGTCTGAATCATGTTAGCAATTGCCACATTTTATGATTATGAAATCTGGCAAATGGACGTCAAAACTGCATTCCTTAATGGATTTCTTAAAGAAGAGTTGTATATGATGCAACCATAAGGTTTTGTCGATCCTAAAGGTGCTAACATAGTGTGCAAGCTCCAGTGATCCATCTATGGACTGGTGTAAGCATCTCGGAGTTGGAATATACGCTTTGATGAGGTGATCAAAGCATATGGTTTTATAGAGACTTTCGGTGAAGCATGTATTTACAAGAAAGTGAGTGGGAGCTCAGTAGCATTTCTAATATTATATGTAGATGACATATTGTTAACTGGAAATGATATAGAATTTCTGGATAGCATAAAAGGAAACTTGAATAAGAGTTTTTCAATGAAAGACTCGGTGAAGCTGCTCATATATTGGGCATCAAGATCTATAGATATAGATCGAGATGCTTAATAGGACTTTCACAAAGCACATACCTTGACAAAGTTTTGAAGAAGTTCAAAATGGATCGGTCAAAGAAAGGGTTCTTGCGTGTGTTACAAGGTGTGAAGTTGAGTCAGACTCAAAGCCCGACCACTGTAGAAGATAGAGAGAAAATTAAAGTCATTCCCTATGCCTCGGCCATAGGTTCTATTATGTATGATATGCTGTGTACCAGACCTGATGTGTGCCTTGCCATAAGTCTGGCAGGGAGGTACCAAAGTAATCCAGGAGTGGATCATTGGACAGCGGTCAAGAACATCCTGAAGTACCTAAAAAGGACCAAGGATATGTTTCTCATTTATGGAGGTGACAAAGAGCTCGTCGTAAATGATTACGTCGATGCTAGCTTTGACGCTGATCCGGATGACTCTAAGTCACAAACAAGATACGTATTTATATTGAATGGTGGAGCTGTCAGTTGGTGCAGTTCCAAGCAGAGCGCCGTGACAGGATCTACGTGTGAAGCGGAGTACATAGCTGCTTCAGAAGCAGCAAATGAAGTAGTCTGGATGATGGAGTTCATATCCAATCTGGGTGTAATACCTAGTGCATCAGATCAAATGAAAATCTTTTGTGACAACACTGGAGCAATTGCCTTGGCGAACGAATAATCCAGGTTTCACAGGAGAACCAAACACATCAAGAGACGCTTCAACTCCATTCGTGAACAAGTCAAGGATGGAGACATAGAAATTTGCAAGATACATACAGATCTGAATGTGGCAGACCCGTTGACTAAGCCTCTTCCGCGAGCAAAACATGATCAGCGCCAAGACTCCATGGGTGTTAGATTCATTACAATGTAATCTAGATTACTGACTCTAGTGCAAGTGGGAGACTGAAGGAAATATGCCCTAGAGGCAATAATAAAGTTTTTATTTTATATTTCCTTATTCATGATAAAGGTTTATTATTGATGCTAGAATTGTATTGGTCGAAAACCTTAATACATGTGTGAATACATAAACAAACACCATGTCCCTAGTGAGCCTCTACTAGACTAGCTCGTTGATCAAATATGGTTAAGGTTTCCTAACCATTGACATGAGTTGTCATTTGATAATGGGATCACATCATTAGGAGAATGATGTGATGGACAAGACCCATCCATTAGCTTAGCATAATGATCGTTCAGTTTTATTGCTATTGCTTTCTTCATGTCAAATACATATTCCCTGGACTATGAGATTATGCAACTCCCAGATACCAAAGGAATGTCTTGTGTGCTATCAAACGTCACAATGTAACTGGTTGATTATATAGATGCTCTACAGGTATCTCCGAAGGTGTTTGTTAACTTAGCATAGATCGAGATTAGGATTTGTCACTCCGAGTATCGGAGAGGTATCTCTTGGCCCTCTCGGTAATACACATCATAATCTTGCAAGCAAATGACTAAGCAGTTAGTCACGAGGTGATGTATTACGGAACGAGTAAAGTGACCTGCTGGTAACGAGATTGAACTAGGTATGAAGATACCAACGATCGAATCTCAGGCAAAGTAACATACCGATGGACAAATGGAATTATGTATGTTGTCATAACGATTCGACCGATAAAGATCTTTGTAGAATATGTAGGAGCCAATATGGGCATCCAGGTTCCACTATTGGTTATTGACCGGAGAGGTGTCTCGGTCATGTCTACATAGTTCTCGAACCCGTAGGGTCCGCACGCTTAACGTTCGATGACGATATGGTATTATATGATTTATGTGATTTGGTGACCTAATGTTGTTCATAGTCCCGGATGAGATCACGGACATGACGAGGAGTCTCAAAATGGTCGAGAGGTAAAGATTTATATATAGGACGATGACATTCGGACACCGGAAGTGTTTCGGGGGTACCGGGTACTTATCGGGTCACCGGAAGGGGTTCCGGGCACCCCCGACAAAAGATATGGGCCTTATGGGCCAAGAGGGGAAATGCACCAGCCACAAGGGCTGGTGCGCCCCCAATATGTGCCGACCTAAGGAAAATAAGGAAAGGGGAGAAGGGAAAGGAAAGTGTGAATTAGGATTCCCACTTCCTTCCCTCTCCCCCTCTTTCCTTCCCCCTCGGTTATATATGGCAGGGGGCGCGGCTTGGGAGGGACTCCAAGTAGGATTCCTCCTACTTGGGCGCCTCCTATGGCTTCTCCTCCCTCCCTCCCACCTATATATATGGGGGGGGCCAGCACACCCTGCACAATTGCCTAGCCGCAGCGGCGCCTCCACCCTTTACACCCCCGGTCATATTTTCGTAGTGCTTAGGCGAAGCCCTGCGGAGATCACTTCACCATCACCGTCACCACGCCCTCGTGCTGACGGAACTCATCTACTACCTCGACATCTTGCTGGATCAAGAAGGCGAGGGACGTCATCAAGCTGAACGTGTGCAGAACACGGAGGTGTCGTGTGTTCGGTACTTGATCGGTTAAAGCACGAAGAATTTCGACTACATCAACCGTGCTGTGAAACGCTTCCACTTACGGTCTACGAGGGTACGTAGACACACTCCCCCTCTCGTTGCTATGCATCTCCATGGATAGATCATTGCGTGTGTGTAGAATTTTTTTGTCTTCCATGCATGCAATGATTCCTAACAAGAAGCTTGCAAGCAAATTGACTAAGGAGTTGGTTACGAGATGATGTATTATGGAACAAGTAAAGAGACTTGCCGATAACGAGATTGAACTAGGTATGGAGATACCGACGATCGTATCTCGGGCAAGTAATATACCGATAGACAAAGGGAACTACATATGTTATCATAAAGGTTCGACCGATAAAGATCTTCGTAGAATATGTAGGAACCAATATGGGCATCTAGGTCCCGCTATTGGTTATTGACCGGAGAAGCGTCTCGGTCATGTCTACATCATTCTCGAACTCGTAGGGTCCGCACGCTTAATGTTCGTTGACGATATAGTATTATATGAGTTATGTATGTTGGTGACCGAATGTTGTTCGAAGTCTCGGATGAGATCACGGACATGACGAGGAGCTCTGGAATGGTCCAGAAGTAAAGATTGATATAAGGGATAATAGTGTTTACTCTCCAGAAGGGTTCCGGAATTCACCGAAAGGGGTTTCGAATGTTTCAAAAAATTTTGTGGTGCGAGAACACTTTATTTGGGCGAAGGGGTAAAGCCCACGGGGCTTTGGGAAGGTGCAAAAGGAAGTTTTGCGGAGGCTAGGGGCCAGACGCCAGGGACCCTAGTGTCTGGTCCTGGAGTCCGAGAAGGACTCTTGCCTTGTGGGCTAAACCGACTTTGAGGACGCTCTTTCTCCAAGAAATGACCCCATGGCTCAACATATAGATAGAGGGGCAGGGCTAGCACCCGGAACACATCAAGATTAACCAAGCCGTGTGCCGGCAACCCCGCCCCTCTAGTTTATCCTCTGTCATAGTTTACATTGTGCTTGGCGAATCCCTGGGGAGATTTTTCTTCACCACCATCGTCACCATGCTGTCGTGCTGCCGGAACTCATCTATTACTTCGTCTCTCTTGCTGGATCGAGAAGGTGAGGACGTCATCGAGCTGAATGTGTGCTGAACACGGAGGTGCCGTACGTTCGGTACTTGATCAGGACGGATCGTGAAGGTGTACGACTACATCAACTGCGTTGATAAACGCTTCCGCTTAGCGGTCTACAAGGGTATGTAGATGCTCTCCCCCTCTCATAGCTATACATCTCCATGGATAGATCTTGCGTGTGCGTAGTTTTTTTGCTTTTCCATGCAACGTTCCCCAACAGTGGCATCATGAGCCAGGTCTATGCATAGATGATATGCACATGTGGGCGGTGATGTTCATACTGCTTACCATCAACGTCTTATTTTGATTCGGTGGTATTGTGGGATGAAGCAGACCGGACCAGCCTTACATCTCCACGTACATCAGACCAGTTCCACCGGCTGACATGCAACTTATTTTGCATAAAGGTGGGTGGCGGGTTGCATAGATGATATGCACGTGTGGGCGGTGATGTTCATACTTCTTACCACCAACGTCTTATTTTGATTCGCCGGTATTGTGGGATGAAGCAGACTGGACCAACCTTACATGTCCACGCACATCAGACCAGTTTCACCGACTGACATGCAACTTGTTTTGCATAAAGGTGGGTGGCGGGTGTCTGTTTCTCCTACTTTAGTTGAATCGAATTTGACTACGGCCGGTCCTTGCAGAAGGTTAAAACAGCAAACTTGATAATCACCGTTGTGGTTTTGCGTAGGTAAGAACGGTTCTTGCTAGTTGCACGTAGCAGCCATGTAAAACTTGTAACAACAAAGTTGATGACGTCTAACTTGTTTTTGCAGGGCATGTTATGATGTGATATGGTCAAGATATGATGTGATATGGTCAAGATATGATGTGATATGTGTTGACGTATGAAATGATCATGTTTTGTAATAAGTTCACGACTTGCATGTCGATGAGTACGACAACCAGCAGGAGCCTCAGGGTTGTCTTTAATTATGTTATGACCTGCGTGTCAATCACTTAAGCGCCATGTAATTGCTTTACTTTATCGCTATGCGTTAGCAATAGTTGTAGAAGCAATAGTTGGTGAGATGACCCCGACGCTACGATGGAGATCAAGGTGTCGTGCCGGTGACGATGGAGATCATGCCGATGCTTTGGAGATGGAGATCAAAAGCAGAAGATGATGATGGCCATATCATGTCAGATATTTTTGATTGCATGTGATGTTTATCCTTCATCTTATTTTGCTTAGAACAACGGTAGCATATAAGATGATCCCTTCACTTAATTTCAAGATAAAAAGTGTTCTCCCTGAGTATGCACCGTTGCCAAAGTTCGTCGTTTCGAAGCACCTCGTGATGATCGGGTGTGGTAGACTCTACGTTCACATACAACGGGTGTAAGCCAGATTTTACACATGCAGAATACTTGGGTTAAACTTGACGAGCCTAGCATGTACATATATGATCTCGGAACATTGGAGACCGAAAGGTCGAATGTGAGGCATATAGTAGATATGATCAACATAAGATGTTCACCATTAAAGACTACCCCATCTCACGTGATGATTGGACATGGGTTAGTTGATTTGGATCATGTATCACTTAGACAACTTGAGGGATTTTGATTTAAGTGGGAGTTCATTAGTAATTTGATTACTTGAACTAAAATGTATCATGAAGTTAGTGTTAATAGTTTTTGCATATCTATGTTGTAGATCAATGACCCATGCTACCGTTAACTTGAATTTTAATGCGTTCCTAGAGAAAGCTAAGTTGAAAGATGATGGTAAAAATTACACGGACTAGGTCTGTAACTTGAGGATTATCCTCATTGCTGCATAGAAGAATTATGTCCTTGATGCATCATTAGGTGACAGACCTGCTGCAGGAGCTGCTGCAGATGTTATGAACGTCTGGCAGGCTCGATCTGATGACTACTCAATAGTTCAGTGTGCCATGCTTTACGGCCTGGAACCGGGACTTCAAAGACATTGTGAAGGCCATGAAGCATATGAGATGTTCCAAGAACTGAAGTTGATATTTCAAGCAAATGCCCGGGTTGGGAGATATGAAGTCTCCAACAAGTTCTATAGCTGTAAGATGGAGGAGAACAGTTATGCCAGTGAACACATACTCAAAATGTCTGGGTATCATAACCACTTGACTCAGCTAGGAATTGATCTTCCAGTTGAGAGTGTTATTGATAGAGTTCTTCTGTCAGTGCCACCAAGCTACAAAGACTTTGTGATGAACTATATAATATGCAAGGGATGACAAAAATGATTCCTGAGCCCTTCGCGATGCTGAAATTGGCGGAGGTAGAAGTCAAGAAGGAGCATCAAGTGTTGATGGTTAACAAGAACACTAGTTTCAAGAAAAAGGGCAAGGGAAAGAAAGGTAACTTCAAGAAGAATGGCAAGCAAGTTGTCGTTCCCGTGAAGAAGCTCAAAGCTGGACCCAAGCCTGAAACTGAGTGCTTCTACTACAAAGTAAATGGTCACTGGAAGCAGAACTGCCCCAAATACTTGGCGGATAAGAAGGATGGCAAAGTGAACAAAGGTATATTGCATATACATGTTATCGATGTATACCTTACTAATGGTTGTAGTAGCACCTGGGTATTTGATATGGTTCGGTTGCTTGTACTTATAATTCGAAACAGGAGCTACGATATAAATGAAGATTGGCTAAGGACGAGGTGACGATGCGCGTCGGAAATGGTTCCAAGGTCGATGTGATCGCCGTCGGCATGCTACCTCTACATCTACCTTCGGGGTTAGTTTTATTCCTCAATAATTGCTATTTGCTGCCAGCTTTGAGCATGAACATTATATCTGGATCTTGTTTAATGCGAGATGGTTATTCATTTAAATCAGAGAATAATGGTTGTTCTATTTATACGAGTAATATCTTTTATGGTCATGCACCTTTGATGAATGGTATATTCTTGTTGAATCTCGATTGTAGTGATACACATATTCATAATATTGATGCCAAAAGATGTAAAGTTGATAATGATAGTGCAACATACTTGTGGCACTGCCGTTTAGGTCATATACGTGTAAAGCGCATGAAGAAACTCCATACAGATGGAATTACGGATTCACTTGATTATGAATCATTTGATACTTGCGAACCATGCCTCATGGGTAACATAACTAAAACACCGCTCTCCGGAGCAATGGAGCGGGCTAATGACTTATTGGAAATAATACATACCGATGTATGCGGTCCAATGAGTGTTGAGGCACGCGGTGGGTATCGTTATTTTCTAACCTTCACAGATGATTTGAGTAGGTATGGGTATATCTAGTTAATGAAACACAAGTCTGAAACATTTGAAAAGTTAAAAGAATTTCAGAGTGAAGTGGAGAATCATCGTAATAAGAAAATAAATTTTCTATGATCTGATCGCAGAGGCGAATATTTGAGTTACGAGTTTGGCCTTCATTTAAGACAATGTGGAATTGTTTCACAACTCACGCCACCTGGAACACCACAGCATAATGGTGTGCGAACGTCGTAACCGTACTTTATTAGATATGGTGCGTTCTATGATGTCTCTTACCGATTTGCCTTTATCATTTTGGGGTTATGCATTAGATACAACCGCATTCACGTTAAAATAGGGCACCATCTAAATCCGTTGAGACAACACCGTATGAACTATGGTTTGGCAAGTAACCAAAGCTGCCGTTTCTTAAAGTTTGGGTACAACCTGATAAGCTCGAACCCAAATCAAAGAAGTGCGTCTTCATAGGATACCCTAAAGAAACTATTGGGTATACCTTCTACCACAGATCCGAAGGCAAGATCTTTGTTGCTAAGAATGGGTCCTTTCTAGAGAAGGACTTTCTCTCGAAAGAAGTGAGTGGGAGGAAAGTAGAACTTGATGAGGTAGTTGTACCTTCTAATTGGAAAGTAGGACATTAGAGAAAACCGTTCCCCCGATGTCTACACCAACCAGAGAGGAAGCAAATGATAATGATCATGAAACTTCAGATCAAGTTAATACTGAATTTCGTAGGTTGACCAGAACACGTTCCGCACCAGAGTGGTACGGTAATCCTGTCCTGGAAGTCATGTTGTTAGACAACGGCGAACCTACGAACTATGAAGAAGCTATAATAAGCCCAGATTCTAACAAATGGCTTGAGGACATGAAATCTAAGATAGGATCCATGTATGAGAACAAAGTATGGACTTTGATGGACTTGCCCGATGATCGGCAAGCAATTGAGAATAAATGGATCTTCAAGAAGAAGACGGACGCTGATGGTAATATCACTGTCTACAAAGATCGACTTGTCACAAAAGGTTTTCGACAAGTTCAAGGGGTTGACTACGATGAGACTTTCTCACCCGTAGCGATGCTCAAGTCTGTCCGAATCATGTTAGCAATTGCTGCATTTTATGATTATGAAATCTGGCAAATGGACGTTAAAACTGCATTCCTTAACGGGTTTCTTAAAGATGAGTTGTATATGATGCAAACAGAAGATTTTGTCGATCCTAAAGGTGCTAACATAGTATGCAAGCTCCAGCGATCCATTTATGGACTGGTGCAAACATCTCGGAGTTGGAATATACGCTTTGATGATGTGACTAAACCATATGGTTTTATGCAGACTTACGGAGAAGCCTGTATTTATAAGAAAGTTAGTGGGAGCTCTATAGCATTTCTAGTGTTATATGTGGATAACATATTACTGATTGGAAATGATATAGAATTTCTGGATAGCATAAAAGGATACTTGAATAAGATTTTTTTTTCAATGAAAGACCTCGGTGAAGCTACTTATATATTGGGCATCAAGATCAATAGGGATAGATCAAGACGCTTAATAGGACTTTCACAAAGCACATACCTTGACAAAGTTCTAAAGAAGTTCAAAATGGACCAGTCAAAGAAAGGGTTCTTGCCTTTGTTGCAAGGTGAGAAATTGAGTCAGACTCAAAGTCTGACCACAGTAGAAGATAGAGAGAAAATGAAAATCATTCTCTATGCCTCAGCCATAGGTTCTATTATGTATGCCATGCTGTATACCAGACCTGATTTGTGCCTTGCCATAAGTTTGGAAGGGAGGTAGCAAAGTAATCCAGGAGTGGATCACTGGACATCTGTCAAGAATATCCTGAAGTACCTGAAAAGGACAAATGATATGTTTCTCGTTTATGGAGGTGACGAAGAGCTCATCGTAAAGGGTTACATCGATGCTAGCTTTGACACAGATCCGGATGACTCTAAGTCACAAACCTGATACGTATTTATATTGAATGGTAGAGCTGTCAGTTGGTGCAGTTCCAAGCAGAGCATCCTGGTGGGATCTATGTGTGAAGAGGAGTACATAGCTACTTCAGAAGCGGCGCATGAAGGAGTTTTATGAAGGAGTTCATATCCGATCTGGGTGTAATACCCAGTGCATCAGGTCCAATGACAATCTTTTGTGACAACACTTGAGCAATTGCCTTAGTGAAGGAATCCAGGTTTCACAAGAGAACCAAACACATCAAGAGACGCTTCATCTCCATTCGTGAAAAGGTCAAGGATGGAGACAAAGAAATTTGCAAAATACATCGGATTTGAATTTGGCAGACCCTTTAACTAAACCTCTTCCGTGGGCAAAACTGTTGGAAATATGCCCTAGAGGCAATAATAAAATGGTTATTATTATATTTCCTTGTTCATGATAATTGTCTATTGTTCATGCTATAAATTTATTAACTGGAAACCATAATACATGTGTGAATACATAGACCACAACATGTCCCTAGTAAGCCTCTAGTTGACTAGCTCGTTGATCAATAGATGGTCATGGTTTCCTGACCATGGACATTGGATGTCATTGATAACGGGATCACATCATTAGGAGAATGATGTGATGGACAAGACCCAATCCTAAGCATAGCACAAGATCATGTAGTTTGTTTGCTAGAGCTTTTCTAATGTCAAGTATCATTTCCTTAGACCATGAGATTGTGCAACTCCCGGATACCGTAGGAGTGCTTTGGGTGTATCAAATGTCACAACGTAACTGGGTGACTATAAAGGTGCACTACAGGTATCTCCAAAAGTGTCTGTTGGGTTGGCACGAATCGAGACTGGGATTTGTCACTCCGTATGATGGAGAAGTATCTCTGGGCCCACTCGGTAATGCATCATCATAATGATCTCAACATGACTAAGGAGTTAGCCACGAGATCATGCATTACGGAACGAGTAAAGAGACTTGCCGGTAACAAGATTGAACGAGGTATGGGGATACCGACAATCGAATCTCGGGCAAGTAACATACCGATAGACAAAGGGAATTGAATACGGGATTGATTGAATCCCCGACATCGTGGTTCATCCGATGAGATCATCGTGGAACATGTGGGAGCCAACATGGGTATCCAGATCCCGCTGTTGGTTATTGGCCGGAGAATGTCTCGGTCATGTCTGCATGGTTCCCGAACCCGTAGGGTTTACACACTTAAGGTTCGGTGACGCTAGAGTTGTTATGGGAAATAGTATGTGGTTACCGAAGGTTGTTCAGAGCCGGACGTGACGAGGAACTCCGGAATGGTCAGGAGGTGAAGATCAATATATTGGATGAAGGGTATTGGAGTCCGGAATTGTTCTGGGAGTACCGGGTGATGACCAGCGTGGCCGAAAGGTGTTTCGGAGGCCCCAACAAGCGTTGGGGGGCCTTATGGGGCAAGGGGAGGGGGCACATCAGCCTACTAAGGGGCTGTGCGCCCCTCCCACCCCATCTCACATAACGTGGAGAGGTGGGGGCGCCTTCCCTAGGGCAACCACCCCTCCCGGCTTGGGGGGCAAGTTTCCTAGGGGTGGGGGCGCCCAAACCCATCTAGGGTTTCCCCTGTGGCCGCTACCCCTCCCCTAGGGAACCCTAGGGTGCCTCCTCCACCCCCTTCCCCCTACATATAGTGAGGGAGAGAGAGGGCAGCCGCACCCCTGGCCTGGCGCAGCCCCTTCCTCCTCCTCCGTAGTGCGTGGCGAAGCCCTGCAAAAATACCACAAGCTCCACCACCACGCCGTCGTGCTGCCGGAGCTCTCCCTCAACTTCTCCTCTCCCCTTGCTGGAGCAAGAAGGAGGAGACGTCCCAGGGCTGTACGTGTGTTGAACGTGGAGGCGCCGTCCGTTCGGCGCTAGATCGGATCTTCCGTGATTTGAATCGCCGCGAGTACGACTCCATCAACCACATTCTTGTAACGCTTCCGCTTAGCGATCTTCAAGGGTATGAAGATGCACTCCCTCTCTCTCGTTGCTAGCATCTCCTAGATTGATCTTGGTGACACATAGGAATTTTTTTGAATTATTACTACGTTCCCCAACAGTGGCATCATGAGCTAGGTCTATGCGTAGATTCTATGCGCGAGTAGAA
Organism: Aegilops longissima; assembly: GCA_021605205.1. Taxonomy (NCBI): domain Eukaryota; kingdom Viridiplantae; phylum Streptophyta; class Magnoliopsida; order Poales; family Poaceae; genus Aegilops; species Aegilops longissima. Next base: position 372,159,139 of record CM038680.1, on the reverse strand, counting down.
CACAAAGTAGTTGTGGGCGATGATTTGTTCAATTTTCTTGCCATTACTAGTCTTATCTTGATTCGGCGGCATTGTGGGATGAAGCGGCCTGGACCGACCTTACACGTATACTTACGTGAGACAGGTTCCACCGACTGACATGCACTTGATGCATAAGGTGGCTAGAAGGTGTCTGTCTCTCCCACTTTAGTCGGATCGGATTCGATGAAGAGGGTCCTTATGAAGGGTAAATAGCAATTGGCATATCACTGTTGTGGATTTTGCGTAGGTAAGAAACGTTCTTGCTAGAAACCCATAGCAGCCACGTAAAACATGCAACAACAATTAGAGGACGTCTAACTTGTTTTTGCAGGGTATGCTATGTGATGTGATATGGCCAAAAGGATGCGATGAATTACATATATGTGATGTATGAGATCGATCATGTTCTTGTAATAGGAATCACGACTTGCATGTCGATGAGTATGACAACCGGCAGGAGCCATAGGAGTTGTCTTAATTTATTGTATGACCTGCGTGTCAATGAAAAACGCCATGTAATTACTTTACTTTATTGCTAACCGTTAGCCATAGTAGTAGAAGTAATAGTTGGCGAGACAACTTCATGAAGACACGATGATGGAGATCATGGTGTCATGCCGGTGACGAAGGTGATCATGTCGCGCCTCGAAGATGGAGATCAAAAGGCGCAAGATGATATTGGCCATATCATGTCACTTTATGATTTGCATGTGATGTTTGTCATGTTTACATCTTATTTGCTTAGAAGACGGTAGCACAAATAATACGATCCCTCGCTAAAATTTCAGGAAAGTGTTCCCCCTAACTGTGCACCGTTGCGAAGGTTCATTGTTTTGAAGCACCACGTGATGATCGGGTGTGATAGATTCTAATGTCCGCATACAACGGGTGTCAGCCAGATTTACACATGTGAAACACTTAGGTTGACTTGACGAGCCTAGCATGTACAGACATGGCCTCGGAACACAAGAGACCGAAAGGTCGAATATGAGTCGTATAGTAGATGCGATCAACATGAAGATGTTCACCGATGATGACTAGTCCGTCTCACGTGATGATCGGACATGGCCTAGTTGACTCGGATCATGTATCACTTAGATAACTAGAGGGATGTCTATCTAAGTGGGAGTTCATTAAATAATTTGATTAGATGAACTTAATTATCATGAACATATTCAAAAGGTCTTTGCAAATTATGTCGTAGCTTACGCTTTAGTTCTACTGTTTAAGATATGTTCCTAGAGAAAATTTAGTTGAAAGTTGATAGTAGAAATTATGCGGACTGGGTCCGTAAACTGAGGATTATCCTCATTGTTGCGCAGAAGGCTTATGTCCTTAATGCACTGCTCGGTGTGCTGAACCTCGAGCGTCATCTGTAGATGTTGCGAAACATCTGACATACACGTTTTGATGACTACGTGATAGTTCAGTGCCTAAAGCTAACTGTTTAGAATTGTGGCACCAAAGACGTTTTTGAAACGTCGCAGAACATATGAGATGTTCCAAAGACTGAAATTGCGATTTCAGACTAGTGCCCACGTCAAGAGGTATGAGACCTCTGACAAGTTTCTCAAGCCTGCAAACTAAGGGAGAAAAGCTCAATCGTTGAACATGTGCTCAGATTGTCTGAGTACTACAATCGCTTGAATCAAGTGGGAGTTAATCTTCCAGATGAGATAGTGATGGTTCTCCATAGTCACTGCCACCAAGCTATTAAAACTTCTTGATGAACTATAACATATCAGGGATAGACATGATGATCCTTGAGCAACTCGCAATGTTTGACACCGCGAAAGTAGAAATCATGTAGGAGCATCAATTGTTGATGGTTAGTAAAACAACTAGTTTCAAGAAGGGCAAGGGAAAGAAGGGATACTTCATGAAACGGCAAATCGGTTGCTGCTCTAGTGAAGAAACCCAAGGTTGAACCCAAACCCGAGACTAAGTGCTTCTGTAATGAGGGGAACGGTCACTGAAGCAGAACTACCCTAGATACTTGGTAGATGAGAAGGCTGGCGAGGTCGACAGAAGTATTTTGAATATACGTTATATTGTTGTGTACTTTACTAGTACTCCTAGTAGCACCAGGGTAATAAATACCGGTTCGGTTGCTAAGTGTTAGTAACTCGAAATAAAAGGCTGCGGAGACTAGCTAAAGGTGAGATGACGATATGTGTTGGAAGTGTTTCCAAGGTTGATGTGATCAAACATCGCACGCTCCCTCTACCATCGGGATTGGTGTTAAACCTAAATAATTGTTATTTGGTGTTTGCGTTGAGCATAGACATGATTGGATTATGTTTATCGCAATACTGTTATTCATTTAAGGAGAATAATGGTTAGTCTGTTTATTTGAATAATACCTCCAATGGTCTTGCACCTAAAATGAATGGTTTATTGAATCTCGATCGTAGTGATACACATGTTCATGCCAAAAGATATAACATAGTAATGATAGTACCACATACTTGTGGCACTGCCATTTGAGTCATATTGGTATAAAACGCATGAAGAAGCTCCATGGTGATGGATCTTTGGACTCACTCGTTTCTGAAAAGATTGAGACATGTGAACCATGTCTATTGGTAGATATGCATGAAGAAACTCCATACAAATGGATCATTTGGACTCACTTGATTTTGAATCACTTGAGACATGCAAATCATACCACATGGGCAAGATGACTGAAAGGCCTCGTTTTCAGTAAGATGGAACAAGAAAGCAATTCGTTGGAAGTAATACATTTTGATGTGTGCAGTCCAATGAGTGCCGAGGCACGCTTGATGGATATCGTTGTGTTCTTACTTCACAGATGATTTGAGTAGATGCTAAGTATATTTACTTGATGAAACACAAGTCTGAATTATTGAAAGGTTCGAGTAATTTCAGAGTGAAGTTGAAGATCGTCGTGACAAGAGGATAAAATGTCTATGATATGATCATAGAGATGAATATCTGAGTTACGAGTTTGGCGCACAATTAAGACATTGTGGAAATTGTTTCACAACTAATACCGCCTGGAACACCGTAGTTTGATGGTGTGTCTGAACATCATAACTGCACCCTATTGGATATGGTGCATACCATGATGTCTCTTATCGAATTACCACTATCGTTTATGGGTTAGGCATTAGAGACAACCGCATTCACTTTAAATAGGGTAACACGCAATTCCGTTGAGACGACAGCGTATGAACTATGGTTTAGAGAAACCTAAGCTGTCATTTCTTAAAAGTTTGGGGCTGCGAAGCTTATGTGAAAAAGTATACTCATGGTCCAGTTCGGACAGCTGCCGCATACAAGGAAGATTCCACAAGACTTGGCGATCAAGACAAGGAATCCTCCCCCACCGGCGCATTCGGCTAGGACTCTTGTTATCCTAGGCCTCTTGTGCATTATATAAACCGAGGCCAGGCTAGTCGATAGAAGATAGAGAACAATCATAATCATAGGCTAGCTTCTAGGGTTTAGCCTCTATGATCTCGTGGTAGATCAACTCTTGTAATACTCATATCATCAAGATCAATCAAGCAGGAAGTAGGGTATTACCTCCATAGAGAGGGCCCGAACCTGGGTAAACATCGTGTCCCCAGCCTCCTGTTACCATAGATCCTTAGACGCACAGTTCGGGACCCCCTACCCGAGATCCGTCGGTTTTGACACCGACATTGGTGCTTTAATTGAGAGTTCCGTTGTGTGTTCGGCAAAAGGTCGATGGCTCGCCTGCAGATCAACTGCGACTTCGGCATCTTCGTCACCAGCTCGACTGGTCACCTTGGTTCGACCAAGGACTGCGCCCTACCTCCGATTGTCATGTTCGGATGAGGGCCTTCATCAACATCAACTCTGATCCCTATCAAGATCATGGAGGAATCATCCAAGGCGCTCAGGGGCTCAACGTCAACATTGCCCTCGGGCGACTGTGCTGTTTTTCTAGACAACGAACTTGTATCCGCCACCTCCGCCTCCTCGACTGTCGCTTTAATGATTGGTTCGGTGGAATTGTGCGGAATTGAGTCTACAACGACCCTGGAAAATTTCGTCGAGTTCCGATGGAGGAATCTCCGGCAATCTCCGATATACCGGAGCCGCATTGAATCTGGACGAGAATCCGGACGAGTTTGGAGTGTGGTGTCCAGCATCTAGCTCGGACGTCCTTTGGAAGATCCAACTGTTGATCGGCTGTGAAATTCCTATATCTACCACTTGTCAAAAATTCAGCTCGATCCGACAGTCCAAACTCCGGGAACCTCCCGATTAGTGCATCACTTTTCAGATCTGTTTCCTACGCGAATACGGATCCGACCCGAATTCATGTTTCTTTGTGAACGTGATATTTGACAACCTTAAAAGGATTTTTCTTCTAAGGTATTGCACATTGTTTTTAACATGCGCCCATAAAATTTTAATCCTCCTCCGAGGTAATCTTCGCCATCATGCTGGTGTCAAACCAGTCCGGGAATATAGCTCCACGGCTGCCGACCTGTGCTAGACATGTCGTCGCTTTTTAAGCCGAGCTCAACTTCTTCGGATACTCACCTCGGCGAGCCGAACAAGAGTTCGGAATCACCAAAGATAAAACATCACCGACCCACGGATTACACGGAGCGGGCACACCGGCATCGCCGCACGGTCACTTCAGCAAGCCAGTATTGACCACGTCACAAGTTACGACCTGCATCGGCATGGCCGAACTGTTGCTTCATCGAGCCAATGTCCACCAACACCGAACTACTTCAACAACTCGGCTGACATGGCAGCTGCAACATCTCCTCATCGATCTGCTCCGTCTCCTTAGCCGGACCGGGGGCTTCGTCATCCCTTCATCAGCACACTCCAGTAACTTCGGCGACACTAGCTGACCAGCTTTGTCACGTCAGCTGGACCGCGGGCTTTGCCTCGGCGAGTCAACCTTTACCAGCGTCGCCATGCCACAGCTTCATCGCCCATCAGGCAATGGTTATGCGGATCGAGTCCCAATTTTGGGAGTCACTTTTCTTCGGACTACTACAACAAATAAACCAGGTGCTATTAATCCTAACAATTTTTGCTTGTTGGGTTTATTTTTCTTAAGGAATTATTACTCTGGTTTGTTCCACCATCTGTACACAGGTCTACCAAATAGCGGCCACATTAAAAACGGTCGCGTGGTGGCTCGGTCAGTTTCCGTACATAGTTCGGCGAATGCCGCATCCGGAGCCCGGACTGCCCTGCAAATTCAGGCTTTGTCACTGCATCACGCTGATGCTGTCACATCCTAGCTAGTCCATGCATTAGAGTGTTGCATCATGTTTACCTTTCATCAGAAACTTGAATTGGGGAAGACAGAAACCCCAGAACCCCTTTGAATTCAACTAGGGTTTACTAAAAATATTTTCAATGAACCTGAAATGCCCTCTAAAATGTTCATCACCTCGCCTTGGTCCTAAACCACTTCAAGTGATGCACAAATTTCTAGGTCACTCTAAGGTCACTGGATTAAATCTTTAGCTATTTGAGTTTGGGCATTAAAATTATATAAAATATTTCAAATGCTCAAATAACCCCAAACTAAAATGTTCCATGCTGGATATATTCCAACTAGGGACCATGTGCAGTTTGGTGAATTTTGGAGTTGTTTAAGTATTTTTAGAAATGCAACAAACCTAGGAATAATTAAAAAACAGAACAATGGGAAAACCTCTTACTTGGCCGAACCCAAGCCCCGGCCCACCTGGCGGCCCAGCACTGTGCTGGCCCATGCGAGCCAGCTGCTTCGTCTTCGCCACGTAGGCACAGAGCTGACGCCGACGAGCGCGAGCTTGCCACGGCGCCAGCAGCTTGCCGCTTCGCGCGCCTGGACGCTGGTCAGGCTCCACGTCGCCACCCCGACCCCGTGAACGCCTCACTCGCCCCCTGCCTCTCTCCCTCGCTCTCCCGCACCATGGCCGACGCACCTGCCGCCGCATCCCCGACGTAGTCGCGCCCTCCGTCGTCCCCATGCTGCACCACCGTGCCCGTTCGCTCCGCCGTTGTCGACTACATCGAGCAGGCCGAGCCCCGAGCGCTCACACGCCCTGCAACACCTTCACCGACCTCGTCTCCGTCGATCACCGCCGGAGATCCCCATCACCGTCGCCACCGCATCACCTCGTCCCCGATGTCGTCGACTGCTTCGCCGTACTCGCCATGAGCCCAGCTACCTCCCCATCCTCTCCGTTTGCCTTCCCGTGCACCGTAGCTACCGCAAGAAGCATCACCGCACGCGCCACGGCCGAGCTCGTCGCCGACGTGTCTCCGGCCACCTACCGGCCACGCCACCTTGTCCACTAACTTCACCACCTCCCCAGGAACCCGTAGCACCACTCTACGCACCTCGCTGTGTCCCGAAGCCTCGGGTTCACTTTCACCCGACTCCGGCGACCGCCTAGCTCGTCGCGGGCGATGCTTCTGGCCACCCCGAGCTCAACCACCGCCACCAAACGCCGCGGCTTGTCTCCGGCTAACCGTAGATGGTCTCCGCCATCCATTTGGTCGCCGGAATGCACAAACACACTCTCGCCGCCGCGTCTGGCTTCGCCGGCGGCTAAACGTCGGCGGGTTTGACCCCGTTGACGGAGTTGACTAAGTGGGGCCCCTCCGCTAATTAACCCAGTTTAGTTTTAACTAATATTAGTTAGTTTAATTAACTACTAACTTGCAGGACCCACTGGTCAGGTTGAACTGGACACCCCCCCGTTGACCACTGACGTCACCCTGACGCACTGCTGACGCAATAACTAATTTCTGGATTTATTTGTATTCAGGAAATTCCAGAAATTGTTGCAAACTTCAAAAATTCATAGAAATTAATCTGTAACCCCAAATGCAAAGTTTTATATATGAATTTTGATCAGAAAAATTCAATCTATCCATTGGTAATGGTTTCATGCATGACAGAACAAGTTAACCTTGCTGTTTAAGCAGAATGAGATAATGCACTAATATGGCCATGTTTAATGAGCTAACATTTGAATCCTTGATTCAAATGGGTTCATTCCTTTCTGTTCTAGCTTGCATTAGGCCAACACACATTCATATTGCCATGTCATAGCATGCATCATATTGTTGCATATTGTCATGTGTTGTTTATGTTCGGTGTGTCTTTCGTGATAGGTTCTGCCTCCGAGGATAACCCCGAATAACCGTCTGAAGGGCAGGATCCTACTACCACTACATCAGGCAAGCAACCCATTGATCATTCCGATACAAACCCATGATCTCGCTTCTGCTCTTGTTTACTGCATTAAGACAACGCGATTCAAACTGTTGTGTGTTGCGGTAGTTGAACCCACTTCCTTTGCATGACCTGTCATTGCCACAGTAACTAGATGAAACCTACTAGTATGTGTAGGAGTTGATTGAGCCGTGATTGTGTTTCCTACCATGCTATGCTTAGAGTTGTGTCAGGTCTGCCTCACCGGGATGATGAACTAGAGTGAAAGGTTGTGTCGGTTTCGAGAGTGAAAGTGTTGAATATGATTTGGTAAAGGAATCGATGAGAGGCCATGTAGGAGTACATGGTGGGTTGTTTCATTGAGGCCGTCCCTAAGAACTGAGATCTGTATGTGTGATTTAAGATCAGCTACTACCACACGTTGGGCCCTGAAATATGACCCGCCGACTTATCGACCCTCTCGCCCTCCTGTCCGGGGAGTTGCAAGTAGTTTTCGTGTCTCAGAGTATGTGGGGCTGCACGCAGCGCTGACCTTAGGGGTGGGCTGTGTTGCGGTAGGCACGTGGCCCGGTGTACCAATTCGCCCGTTTGGTATCTCGGGAACCCTGCACACATCGTTCGGGGCCGTTAGTGGAAACCTCGGCCGGACTCCTGCGGATGGAACCCGAATAGGCGATAAACCGGACTAGAGACTTGCGTGGTTGGTCGGTCGTGGTCTACACCCACGTCGGCTTTCGCTGAAGTCCGCCGAGCACATATCGTGTGCGACGCTAAGTGGTGGAAACATGTGTGACGGCACACCCCGCAGGGTATAAAACTATTGAATAGCAGCGTCATGTAAAGGACTACTTGGTCGCCTATGCAGTTCATAGACAAGTAAATGGATACTACTAAAAGCCTCAATATAAGTGTGAGTATCATGGATGGCCCTCTCGTAGGTTGACGAGAGAGGATCCACAGTGGAGTATTGTGATGGTGATTAGTGGACTGCAAAGCGACAAATACTTTTCAAGTGGTGTCACGTAGGATAGCTTAGCCAAGAGTCAAAGCTGGCTTCCTGCAATAACTCCACTACCTTCTTGAGAATGTGCATGTATTATTGGATTCTGTTGCAAGACTTGCTGAGTATCTCCGTACTCATGTTTTCTTAATTAATGTTTTCAGACGACAACACCGCCCCCTCCGATGGGTTCTATGTAGACCTTGACATCGACGAGTGACTAGCCACCCAGGTGGTGATCCAAGGCTTGTGAAGGGCCACTGTAGATAGAAGGGCTTCGTCAAGCCTTCTTTCTTTTTAGTGTCTGTACTCAGACTAGTTTGCTTCCGCATGTGCTTGTATGCTTGTATGACTTGAGTGTCGGGTCATGTGACCCCTATCTGTATGAATATGTTATGTATGGCTCCTCGGAGCCTCTTAAATGAAGTACTTTGAGTTGTAGAGTTTTGTTGTGATGCCACCTTGTATGTACTCATATCGGGCATATTGTGTGTATGATTGAAATGCTTGGTATGAGTAGGATCCGACAATCTAGTTGTTTATCCTTGGAAGCCTCTCATATGGGGAAATGTAGTCTAGTGCTTCCTGGCGATAGTAGTCCGCTACAGCCGGTTCACCGGAGTCCTGCTAGCCCAAAGACTACTGCTCTGGACACTTGACTGGCCGACATGTGTTTCACTTGCTCTGTTACGTCCTTCGGGAAATGTCACGTGGTGACATCCGAGTCCTGCCTAGCCTGCTACAGCCCGGTTACGGAGTCCTGTTAGCCCAGTGCTACAACCCGGATTCATACGTTGATGACCGACATGCTCGATGTGATTCATGTATGCCTGTCCCCATGGGTTAGCGCCGCTTTGGGTTCACGACTAGCCATGTCGGCCCGGGTTCTCTGTCATGTGGATGCTAGCGACACTATCATATATGTGAGCCAAAAGGCTAAACGGTCCCGGCCATGGTAAGGCGACACCGTGGGAATACCGTGCGTGAGGCCGCAAAGTGATATGAAGTGTTACCGCCAGGTCAATGTGACTTGGAATCGGGTCCCGATGACGCCCTGCGCCGACATTGGCTTCAAAGACCAGGCCACATCTCTTTAAATAAATTATTTTTGCGCAAAGCAATTACGCAAGGATTATATATATTATTATTTCCTGGACCGCACTATTTTACATGTGCAGGTAATGGACTTTGACTGCGTCGCGTGGTCTCTTCGGCGTCACTCTGCCGGCCTACATTAGCCGTGCTACATCGCCACTTCGGATTGCTGAGCTCTTCGCTCCGCCACCTCGAGACCGGCTTGGGGACCGGGACCTTGTCCCGCATCAAGCTAGGACTGCGTCATCAACACCGAGCACATTAACCAGCTAAGTCGCTTTCATGCTCGAAAACTTTCAGTTTTAAATTTTGTTCGGTCCGACCAAGCATTATACCTTTTTTGACAAAAGGTTGTTTGCGCAAAACTTCCTTGTCCAAACTTTGTTTGTGACCCACAAATTCAAATACCCTGTTTACTTGGGGGCTCCCTTGCTGGAGCTTTTCCTCTTGCATATGATTATACTCGTATAGCTTTGTTCCTTGTTCGTGTATTATGCCACAATATGCACCATACTGACCTAAGTGATTTGCAAGCTAGGTTGCCTTGCTCCTGTGTTTACCCCTACGTTCCCGATTGTTCGGCTAGGGAGTAAAGGGAGCACCTCTGCGATTGTCACGATCGGGTCACCTGAGCCGGACCTCAGACTTGGTGAAGCCGAAAGCTAGCGCTCTTACTGTTTTCAATAATGGTTGGCACACAACGGAACTCATGAGTACAAAAAATCTATTGCACAAGTCTCATAGTAACAGTGAGCACCTAAGAAAGGTATCGGTGGGGGTACTATTTTCTTTCAAGATGCTTCTTACACTTCGTTAGTAATATAGCATAAGTTCCCTGAGCGCGCTTTGTCTGTTACAGCCTTATGGCCCGATTGCTTGGTTATCGGAAACACCCTCGATATTCTCGACAGGTGGAGTACATAACACTTCTTGGTCCTTGACTGAAAAGGGAGAAGCCGACGGTCGGTTAAGACGCGTTTAAAGTCCGGGTGAACATAGATATGCTATAAGTACTTCGGTACATACAATCATTCTTTTTCCCAAGTCACTTGGGGGCTCTTAAAGTTTATTTGAGCCGTTTTATGATAAGCGGTTTTCTTCTTAGCCGTTGCAAAGCTCTTAATATTATTATTTATCACTCCTTTTTTCCACGCGAGTGTGCGGTCAATAGCTGGGGAGCCTAATTTCTCTCTCAAAGTCGCTCGAACTTAGTTTGCTCAACTAGCCTCGGAGAAGCACTCCGCCTTCGGGATAAGGAGGTTGAAGCCGTAGGCTGACTCGCTTGAAGTCTTGAGATAGGATGTGTCATTATAAAGCACGGCAGGAAACACAATTTTCTAAGTCCAATTTTTGATTTGGCACCGAACACTCGATTTAGTTCGGACGTCCAACTTTTACTGAAGTTTTTGGTTTTTCAAGCCTATGGCACTTTTAAACTATTTGTGCGTTTTCAGCATTAGTCTCGCAGTGCAACGCCGGACACCTTTAGGGATTCGGCAAAAACATTCTCGGATATTGCTTTATATGCATCGGTTTCGAATTGTTTCTTCGGTCAATAGTTGGGTTGCCCGGCTCCTGTGCTTACCTCCTACGTTCCGCTTTGTTCGGTAGTTGTGCAAAAGGAGAACCACTACGATTGTGCTTCCAGCTCGCATGGTTAAGCACCTTAGTGGAGAAAGCCGAAAACTGACTGTCACAATAGGTGTAAACTGGTCAGCGATCTGATGACTATGACGGGCCGTTCATAACATTGGCTGAAGTGTTTACGGCTTGACCTCGACTGTCGCCGAACACTAACCGGAGGCTACTAACTGGCCTTCCAACTTTAAGCTCCTATGACTAAGTGAAAGTTATAAAGCCCGCATATCCGATTGATTCGTTTCTGCTAACACAACCGCCTCCGGGCACCGAGACGTCGGCTAAGGGTTGTTTTGTTAGTGCGGAAACACCCTGTGTAGTATCTACCAAGGGGTAGAAGCCGACGATGGGCCACTTTCAACTAATAAACGGTCGCAATGGAGTCAAAATAATGATGTAAAGTACTTGGATACATAGAATCATTACACATAATCTGTGATATTACTCTGGATATCGATCCTTAATTCGGCCACCCGTGCCCACATTAAGGCTCGGGGGCTACTGGGCTTTGCGCTCATTATTCACAAACATTAAAGGGCACATCGATCCCCGATCTGGTGTTTCCACCGACCAGTGTCTGGGGCTACCGCATTGCCTATTCAATGCAGAAAATTCAAAGGATCGGTGTTCGCTTGATCGAACTATGGGAAGCGCGTCTTGGACAGCAATAAGTACCATCTGGACCTATCTGGCATCAAGCTATATATCACGGCGACTTCTCACGACCCTCTCTCAGGGGCCCGTTCACCGATCACTATTATCTCTAGTATAATACGCTGCGTTTTTATGTATGCTGCCGAGCTAGGAATCGATCCTCAGGCCGATTTCGTGCATCGACCTGAGTCTCAGGGGCTACTGGGAACAGCGGTTCTTATGCTTGCCTTCAGGTGCATCTTGAGTTTTAGACTGATACACACCTTGAGGGCTACTGGATATACATCGGCGGAGAATAAATTGCACCAGTTAAAAACATTCACAAAAAATCAGCCCGCGGTCGGGGTGGTGCACCACCTTTGGAAGCAGTCCGACATAAAACTCGGGCGCTCGCTGCTAGCTCTGTAGAGGGCATTTCCGGCATTAAGCTCGGCTACACTCCTTCAACCTTTTTGTACCAAGATGATCTATGACATCTTGGATATAGTCCGGCGTTGGAGCTTGGACACAGTCCGGCGTTGGAGCTCGGATACATTTCGGCGTTGGAGCTCGGAAGCAGTCCGGCATTGGTGCTCGGCTGCAAAGGATACCTCGAAGGCAGTCCGACGTTGGAGCTCGGACGCAAGAGGACACTGCCTCCCAGGAACAACTTCAAACCCGAGGCGTGGCATAAAAATAACAAGGCATTGATAAAGGCCGGAAACTTAAAGGGGCTCCTCGGATTCCCAACGTGTAAACTCTTCGGATGCACTTCGGCGATCCTCAAGATCGAAGATGAGAAGATTTGTTGAACCAGTTTTCAAGACCGACGACCGAAGATGAAGAACAGTTCGGAAGAATCGAGGAGCGTTCCTAACTTGAAGAATGGTTAAGGGGGCTACTGACGGTGTCCTAGACTAGGGGGTACTCACCACATCATCTTCCGATCTATTAGATTGGGCCGAGGACCCCCAGGGCCGTACACTCATGGGACAGTTCGGATAGCTGCCGCATACAAGGAAGATTCCACAAGACTTGGCGATCAAGACAAGGACTCCTCCCCCACCGGCGCATTCGGCTAGGACTCTTGTTATCCTAGGCCTCTGGTGCATTATATAAACCGAGGCAAGGCTAGTCGATAGAAGAGAGAGAACAATCATAATCATAATCATATTGGTATAAAACTCATGAAGAAGCTCCATGGTGATGGATCTTTGGACTCACTCGTTTCTGAAAAGATTGAGACATGTGAACCATGTCTATTGGTAGATATGCATGAAGAAACTCCATACAGATGGATCATTTGGACTCACTTGATTTTGAATCACTTGAGACATGCAAATCATACCACATGGGCAAGATGACTGAAAGGCCTCGTTTTCAGTAAGATGGAACAAGAAAGCAATTCGTTGGAAGTAATACATTTTGATGTGTGCAGTCCAATGAGTGCTGAGGCACGCAGTGGATATCGTTGTGTTCTTACTTCACAGATGATTTGAGTAGATGCTAAGTATATTTACTTGATGAAACACAAGTCTGAATTATTGAAAGGTTCGAGTAATTTCAGAGTGAAGTTGAAGATCGTCGTGACAAGAGGATAAAATGTCTATGATATGATCATAGAGATGAATATCTGAGTTACGAGTTTGGCGCACAATTAAGACATTGTGGAAATTGTTTCACAACTAATACCGCCTGGAACACCGTAGTTTGATGGTGTGTCTGAACATCATAACTGCACCCTATTGGATATGGTGCATACCATGATGTCTCTTATCGAATTACCACTATCGTTTATGGGTTAGGCATTAGAGACAACCGCATTCACTTTAAATAGGGTAACACGCAATTCCGTTGAGACGACACCGTATGAACTATGGTTTAGAGAAACCTAAGCTGTCATTTCTTAAAAGTTTGGGGCTGCGAAGCTTATGTGAAAAAGTATACTCATGGTCCAGTTCGGACAGCTGCCGCATACAAGGAAGATTCCACAAGACTTGGCGATCAAGACAAGGACTCCTCCCCCACCGGCGCATTCGGCTAGGACTCTTGTTATCCTAGGCCTCTTGTGCATTATATAAACCGAGGCCAGGCTAGTCGATAGAAGATAGAGAACAATCATAATCATAGGCTAGCTTCTAGGGTTTAGCCTCTATGATCTCGTGGTAGATCAACTCTTGTAATACTCATATCATCAAGATCAATCAAGCATGAAGTAGGGTATTACCTCCATAGAGAGGGCCCGAACCTGGGTAAACATCGTGTCCCTAGCCTCCTGTTACCATCGATCCTTAGACGCACAGTTCGGGACCCCCTACCCGAGATCCGCCGGTTTTGACACCGACACCCCCCTCTTTTCCTTTCTTACCAGGGGGGAAAAGGAAGGAGAAGGAGAAGGAGAAGGCGAGGGAAAGGGGGGTCGCGCCCCCTCCTCCTTGTCCTATTTGGACTCCCTTGGAGGGGGTGCGCGCCACCTCTCGCGGGCTTCCCTCTCTTTCCCCCAAGGCCTATGTACTCTGGTAAAATACCCGAATCACTTGAAACCATTTCGATGTCCGAATACTACCTTCCAATATATGAATCTTTACCTGTCGACCATTTCGAGACTCCTCGTCATATCCATGATCTCATCCGGGACTCCGAACAAACTTCGGTCACCAAACACATAACTCATAATACAAATCGTTAATAACCAATAGCGAAACCTGGATGCTCATATTTGTTCCTACATATTCTACGAAGATCTTTATCGGTCAAGCCACAATAACAACATAGGTTATTCCCTTTGTCATTGGTATGTTACTTGCCCGAGATTCGATCGTTGGTATCATCATACCTAGTTCAATCTTGTTACCCGCAACTAACTCATTAGTCACATTGCTTGCAAGGCTTATTATGATGTGCATTACCGAGAGGGCCCGGAGATACCTCTCCGATACTCGGAGTGACAAATCCTAATCTTGATCTGTGCCAACCCAAAAACCACCTTCGGAGATACCTGTAGAGCATCTTTATAATCACCCAGTTACGTTGTGACGTTTGATAGCACACAAGGTATTCCTCCGGTGTCCGGGAGTTGCATAATCTCACAGTCAAAGGAATATGTATATGCCATGAAGAAAGCAATAGCAATAAAACTTAACGATCATTATGGTAAGCTAACGGATGGGTCTTGTCCATCACATCATTCTCCTAATGATGTGATCCTGTTCATCAAATGGCAACACATGTCTATGGTTAGGAAACTTAACCATCTTTGATTAACGAGCTAGTCTAGTAGAGGCTTACTAGGGACACGGTGTTTTGTCTATGTATCCACACATGTATTAAGTTTTCGGTTAATACAATTCTAGCATGAATAATAAACATTTATCATGATATAAGGAAATACAAAATAATAACTTTATTATTGCCTCTAGGGCATATTTCCTTCAGTCTCCCACTTGCACTAGAGTCAATAATCTAGTTCACATCGTCATGTGATTTAACACCAATAGTTCACATCTTTATGTGATTAGTTCACATCGCCATGTGACTAACACCCAATGGGTTTACCAGAGTCAATAATCTAGTTCACATAGCTATGTGATTAACACCCAAAGAGTACTAAGGTTTGATCATGTTTTGCTTGTGAGAGAAGTTTAGTCAATGGGTCTGCCACATTCAGAGCCGTATGTATTTTGCAAATTTTCTATGTCTACAATGCTCTGCATGGAGCTACTCTAGCTAATTGCTCCCATTTTCAATATGTATCCAGATTGAGACTCAGAGGCATCCGGATCGGTGTAAAAGCTTGCATCGACGTTACTCTTTACGACAAACTCTTTATCACCTCCATAAGCGAGAAAAATTTCCTTAGTCCTCTTAGGTAACTAAGGATAACTTTGACTGCTGTCCAGTGATCCACTCCTGGATCACTATCGTACCCCCTTGCCAAACTCATGGCAAGGTACACAATAGGTCTAGTACACAACATAGCATACTTTATAGAACCTATGGCTGAGGCATAGGGAATGACTTTCATTCTGTCTCTATTTTCTGCCATGGTCGGGTTTTGAGTCTTACTCAACTTTATACCTTGCAATACAGTCAAGAACTCCTTCTTTAACTGTTCCATTTTGAACTACTTCAAAATCTTGTCAAGGTATGCACTCATTGAAAAATCTTATCAAGCGTCTTGATCTATCTCTATAGATCTTGATGCCCAATATGTAAGCAGCTTCACCGAGGTCTTTATTTGAAAAACTCCTTTCAAACACTCCTTTATGCTTTCCAGAAAATTCTACATCATTTCCAATCAACAATATGTCATTCACAGAAGTCCATACTCACGATCTACAAGCCTAGCCGCCGCCACCTCCTCCTCCACAAAAGCTAGAGTTTCTGCCTCCCGTCGGCGGCGCCACAGGTCCGCCTCCTCTCTGGTGACCCTAGGGCCATGGGGGCACGGTGGATCTCGGCAAGGGCCGGCGGGAGGGCTCCGTTTTTAGTCTTTTCTTTCAGTTTTGCTATGGTTTGTGTCCTGCTCAGGAAGGCGAGACGATGGCGGCTCCCTGAAGTTGGAATAAAGGTCTCCCCGCCCAGCCCCCGTTCTGGCGGTGCGTCTAGTACCGTTGGTGGGCGTGTGGAGGTGTGTCTCTGGCGGATCTATCTTTGGTGGATTTGCTCGGACCTTGTCGTTGTTCGTCTACGTTCGTGTGTCTTCCGATTGGATCCCTCCGATCTACGTTATTCTTCATCTGCGGCGGTTGCTGTTCTGGTGCGCTGGTCCTACAGGGCCTTAGCACGACGACTCCCCGACTGTCTACTACAACAAGTTGTGCTCGACTCCGGCGATGGAGGGGCAATGATTGCGGCGCGCCTTCGGCTTGCTTCAGTGCTTGTAGTCATCGCTAGGTGGTCTACGTATCTGGTGGTAATTTCTATTATTTCTAGTATTCGTTGTACTGCCATGTTTGAAGATGAATAGATGAGAAATGTTTTCGCAAAAAACAATATGTCATTCACATATACTTATCAGAAAGGCTGCAGTGCTCCCACTCACTTTCTTGTAAATACAGGCTTCACTGCAAGTCTCTATAAAACTATATGCTTTGATCAACTCATCAAAGGGTATATTGCAACTCCGAGATGCTTGCACCGGTCCATAGATGGATCGCTGGAGCTTGCACACTTTGTTAGCACCTTTAGGATCGACAAAACCTTCTGGTTGCATCATATACAACTCTTCTTTAATAAATCCATTAAGGAATGCAGTTTTGACATACATTTACCAGATTTCATAAAATGCGCAATTGGTACATGATTCGGATAGACTTAAGCATCGATACGAGTGAGAAAATCTCATTGTAGTCAACACCTTGAACTTGTCAAAAACCTTTTTGTGACAATTCGAGCTTTGTAGATAGTAACACTACCATCAACGTCGTCTTCCTCTTGAAAATCCATTTATTCTCAATGGCTTGCCGATCATCGAGCAAGTCAACCAAAGTCCATACTTTGTTCTCATACATGGATCCTATCTCAGATTTCATGGCCTCAAGCCATTTTGCGGAATCTGGGCTCATCATCGCTTCCTCAATGTTCGTAGGTTCGTCATGGTCTAGTAACATGACTTCCAGAACAGGATTACCGTACCACTCTGGTGCGGAACGTGCTCTGCTTGACCTACGAGGTTCGGTAGTAACTTGATCTGAAGTTTCATGATCATTATCATTAGCTTCCTCTCTAGTTGGTGTAGGCATCACGAGAATGGATTTCTCTGATGAATGTGTGGGCATTAGTATTTTCGTAAAATAAAGCGCACGGTTCAATCGTTTTAGAGCGGCTTGAGAAAAACTAATAAGATCAATTTTCTTCTTTGGAGTGGATGCAGAACGAATCTTGAGAATTCCATTGCCAGGACAACTACTGCAGGACTTTGTGGCGTGGCATGCTACAAAATGCTACAGTTTCACCGTGAGGCCGGCATGCTACAAAGAATGGGAGCACCAGTTCGGAGCTAGGCCGAGGAAAAATCCGAGTGAAACATCAAGTGAGAATCCGGTTTGGGATATACTATGAAAGCTGCACATTCCGAGTAGGATCAAAAAATTTGTATGGCGAGCTCTACACAGCATAATTCCAGGAGTGGGAATTCTGAGGAATAGACAATTCAAGGTCTCGCCTGCATGTCCTATTTGCCATCAGGGGCAGAAGACATTCGACATCTAGCCTTTACAAAGGGTCCACAAGAACGACCTAGAAAACCATGCTCATGCCATTTAGTAAATTCTCATGCCTTTTACAAGGAATGGACAGATATTTCAATGAAATGTGTGGCAATAGTCAACCACAAATGTTTGTTTGTTGGGTTTTCAACTATAGAAAAAAAATGAAATAAATGCTTAAAAAACATGACGCCTGGCATGGTGCCATGGTATGACCTCACTATGCCCTGGTAAAAAATTGAGAAGGTTTGGCTTATGTCGTCATGCACGGCCTTCATAAATTGAACCATCACTGAGGAAGTTCCATGCTTTTGAGAGGGAAAATCCCCAAGATTGAAGGGGAATCCTAATTTCCGTCCTAGTTTGTCATTCAGTTTTTTTTCCAACGATCAACAAACCGCCTCAAACGCAACGTGTTCAAATTTGACATTTTCCCGGGCTCATTTACCATATTTAGGGGATTATGTCCATTTTCTAGGCATTAATGGACATAATTAAAATTCGAACAATCGGTGCATGAAAAGGTGCACAAGAACGGTCTGGAAAACCATGTTCGTATTATTTAGCACATTCTCATGCCTTTTACAAGGAATGGGCAGATACTTCAAGGAAATGTGTGGCAATAGTCAACTATAAATGTGTCGTTTACTCGGTTAACAACTATACAAAAAATGAAACATATGGTTGGAAAACATGACGCCTGGCGTGGTGCCATGGTATGGCCTCACCATGCCCTGGTAAAAATTGGAGAATGTTTTCCTTATGTCATGATGCGCGCCTTTCATAAATCGAACCATCACCGAGGAAGTTTCATGGTTTCAAGGGGGAAATCACCAAGATTGAAGGGGGTCCAAATTTCCTTTGTCCTTTGTCCACGAGTTTTTTTCTACGATGAACATACAACCTGCAAATCACCGTGTTCAAATTTGGCACTTTTCCGGGTTCATTTGCCATATTTAGGGGATTATGTGCATTTCCTAGGAATTAATGCGCATAATTCAAGTTCAAACAATCGATGCATGAAATGGTCCACAAGAATGGCCTATAAAACCATGCTCGTACCATTTAGTAAATTCTCATGCCTTTTACAAGGAATGGACAGATATTTCGATGAACTGTGTGGCAATAGTCAACCACAAATGTCTGTTTGTTGGGCTTTCAACTATAGAAAAAAATGAAATAAATGCTTAAAAAACATGACGCCTGGCATGGTGCCATGGTATGACCTCACCATGCCTTGGTAAAAATTTGAGAAGGTTTGGCTTATGTTGTCATGCACGCCCTTCATAAATTGAACCATCACCGAGGAAGTTCCATGCTTTCGAAGGGGAAATCCTCAAGATTGAAGGAGAATCCAAATTTTCTTCGTTCTTTGCATTGGAGTTTTTTTCTATGACGAACATACACCCTGCAAATCACCGTGTTCAAATTTGGCATTTTTCTGGGCTCATTTACCATATTTAGGGGATTATGTGCATTTTCTAGGCATTTAGCACATATAAATCCAATCCAGCTACAGGTGCACGGGTGTGATGTGAGGGACGTGGATTGCTATTCGATCGAGGTGCATCCGACGGTGCACACGCGCGATCCGCGTGGCTGGGGTTCCGGGCAATCATAACGCAACACACAATAGGCTCAGCGCATACTGTTTCGGGAAGCGACGGAGATGAACCATGTGCGATAATGAACGAGAAAAATTGTAAGGGAAGCCAAATTTCTGTTGTCGTTTGTGGTTGAGCTCTTGAATACCACCGCACTGTACGGCTGCCCGGCCCCTCCGTCCCAGAGCTCTCTCCAGGCATCGTCCATGGCACCGCGATAAACAGTAACTGGTAAGGAAGCGATGGCATCCCGCCGCGCCGCGTTCCTCGCCGCCCGCGACCGCACACATGGTAAGAAAGCGATGGCATCTCGCCGCACCGAGTTCATCGCCGGCGGCGGCCAGATAGTTACATGGGCGGACTTTGAGGCTGCCATGGCCGAATGGATGGTGGATCTAGAGGCGGCCAAAGCCGCACAGAAGGAGCGGAAAAGGCAGAAAGCAGTCAAGAAAAGAGAGTCCCGCCGCCGCAAGAAAAAAGAGGCCGCACGCCGTGGTGAGGAGAGCTTGGCGGAGGTCGAAGCACGGTGTGCTGCCGTCTACAAGGCCGGGAAGGAGAACGTCGGCATCTGGCTAGTATGCCCTGATGGCAGCATGTGAGAAGTAGTTTAAGTTTGTAGTATTAGAGCAAATTACCAGTAGTACTTTAAGTTTGTAGTATTAACGTACAATGTCGGTAAGAGCATCCTTTGAGGGCTTTGAGCATTGATTAGCATGTGTGCTCGTGTGCGTTTTTTTGCGTTAATCATTAGAAGATCACAAAACACACGGTTTCTATGCCGTACCCGTCTGCGTTTTTTGCGTTAATGACCCATAAGTCAGTTACCTGTGCGATATTTCCTAATAAACCAGGCGTACCATTGACCGAAAAAAATCAAGTACACGTGTACATTTTTTTGGAGACGGGATCTGCCAACTTTCTTTTTTCTTGCACACGAGTATTTTATGCGCTTCGTCTGTGTTGTGTGTTTTCCCCGCCCAAGTTTCAAATTTCGCACCGAAATTTTCATTAAGCGCGCGATTTCAGAATTTATTCCTCCAACCACATCCCCTTCCCCTCAGTATCCCCCTCCCTTGCGCCTCCCCCTACCGGCATCTCAAACCGCCGTCGCCGCAACCACAGCTTCAACCACATCTATGTTCTGCTCGGATCCAGTCAGGTAACCCACCGAGCTCTATCACGTCCCTGACCTGATTGCTTAAATGGCACCTGTGAAACATCCTCATGCCTCCAAATCCCCCCCGCTAGGAGCTGATGGCGGTCCATGGCGCGATGGCCGCTGTGCTGTTGACCCGGAGGAACACCTCGCCTCCGCCGCCGCCGCCGACATTGTGCAGGCTCTGGCCCAGAAGAAGTTCCCCTGCGACTACCCCCCAGGACTTAACAGGTAAGATTTGACCAGCTAAATCTTACCAATACCACTTGCAATGGCTATGATTTGTACGGTTGATGTATTAAGCATGTTCGTGCCTTGTTTATTTCAGTACTACACACTATGTGATGTTCGAATATTACCGTGTCCAGCTCAATTTCACCAATACCAGCAACAAACTTACAATACATGGCTCAGGATATCACTAGATATGCTGCCCATTTGCTATTTTTAGTGGATGCTAACCCTGTTGCACTTACATGCACGTCCATGTACTTACGCAGGGTCATAACGGCCGATGCTTTTGTTTGCCGTCGAGGTGAGCTGCATCTCATGTCTTACAGTATTTCACATAATTTGTGCAATTGCAGTTTAACTTCTACCCATTTACTGGTTGCCAGTTGTCTGTGGCACTGATCCACGCTTTGACCCGGAGGAACAACTCACCTCCGCCGTCGCTGACTTTGGGTGAGCTCTGGCCAAGATGAAGTGCCCCAGCAACTACCTCTCAAGACTTACCAAGTATGTACTCACCAGTTCAATCTTACTAATACTAGTTGCAATTAATGGCTATGTTCTGTACGGTCGATGTATTAAGCATGTTCTAGCAAACATGCCTAACACGTTTTTGCTACTTTCCCTACCTTTTTATAGACATCTGGGCCATTCTCTGCTCTGGCAGCACCTGCCTTGTGATGTTTAACTATGCCAATTGCATTTTTATCAGTACCGGTTTCAATGTCTATTTAGCCTATTGCAATTAATAGTTGAATCCATTTTTAAACAGTTGCATTTCAATGGCTACAAACTTACAAAACATGACTTAGGATGTTGTTAAGCCTGTTGCAATTAACAGTTGTATCCATTTTTTAATCTGTCCATTTGCTACCATGCTACTCTCCGCAATGAAGATATACTAGAGATGCTGCCCCATTTTCTATTCTCAGTGGATGCTAACCCTGCTGTACTTAACATGCTTGTCCATGTACTTACGCAGGGTCATAACGGCCGATGCTGTTGTTTGCCATCAAGGTTAGCTGCATCCCATGTCTTATAGTATTTCACATCATTTGTGCAATTGCAGTTTAACTTCTACCATTTACTGGTTGCCTGTAGGTACACATGTCAGTGGCACTGATCCACGCTTCGACCCGGAGGAACAACTCGCCTCCTCTGCTGCTGACTTTGGGCGGGCTCTGGCCAAGATGAAGTGCCCCAGCAACTACCTCTCAGGACTTACCAAGTATGTACCCACCAGTTCAATCTTACCAATACCAGTTTCAATTAATGGCTATGTTTTGTACTGTCGATGTATTAAGCATGTTGTAGTAAACATGCCTAACACATTTGAGCTATTTTCCCTACCTCTTTATAGACAACTGGGCCATTATCTGCTCTGGCAGCACCTGCCCTATGATGTTTAACTCTGCCAATTGCATTTTTATCAGTACCGGTTTCAATGGCCATTAAGCCTGTTGCAATTAATAGTTGTATCCATTTTTAAAGAGTTGTATTTCAATGGCTACAAACTTACAAAACATGAATTAGGATGTTGTTAAGCCTGTTGCAATTAACATTTGTATCCATTTTTAATCCGTGCCTTTGCTACCGTGCTACTCTTTCGAAATGAAGATATCACCACAGATGCTTCCTTTTTATTACCATTTGCTATTTTTGGTGGATGTTAACCCTGTTGTAGTTAACATTGGCTTTCCATGTACTTACACATGGCTACAATGGGCGATGCTGTTGTTTGCCGTCGAGGTTAGCTGCATCCCATGTCTTATACACCATCTATTCCTAAATGTAAGTATTTTTAGAGATTCCAATATAGACTACATAAGGAGCAAAATGAGTGAATCTAGATTCTAATCTAAACTATATCTATAATTCTATATACATCCGTATGTAGTTCATATTGAAATCTCAAAAAAAAAATACTTGTACCTAGGAACATAGGTAGTTGTATTTTACATCATTTGTGCAATCTCAGTTTAGCTTCTAACATTTACTGGTTGCTTGTAGGTACATATATGAGGGGTACTGATCCACACTTCGATCCCTTTTGCGTGTGGGGCAATGAGATATTCATGAACAAGCGTCAAGTGAGGAAACTAAGAAAGATTGTTAGGCGAAAGAAACGGGTGATTGGAATTAAGCTCTTTATTTACACTTTGTCGAAGACAACAGTGAACTTTAGGATGGTAAGTAATGTGTTGCCTTTTCCCCCTGCCCACAACAAGTTACTCTATTAGACCTCAGTATCTGATATTTTTCTCTTTTCAGTGGTTTCCGAAGCTATTTATTGATGATTACCTTGCAAACTACATGACCGGAGTGGAGGCAACTAAGGTTAAAGTATATAATTCATGCTACCATGATAATGCTCTAGAAGTCTTCCTGAAGGCGGTGAAGGATGGGCGGGCGATCATCACAAGGGGTTGGACAAAAGTGGTTCGTGCCTATGGCATGCAGGAAGGAACATTATGGGCATTCCGCTTCTTCAACACCGTCGGCAGTCAAAATGATTTACATTTGTATCTTCACCTTTACCGCCTTTAAATACTGCGGTTCATCATAGTTAATTGCGACAAATCCTGTAATTACTGAACATATTGTACTGGCAATTTTATTTATGGATTCGTTGTTGAACCATTGTGCTAAGAATTTGAATTGCACGTTTCGTATTTCAAAATTTCCAATTAGAATAATAAATTACATGCAAAAATAAAATAGAACAGACGGTCATTGACCTTTGCAAACGGTTCTAGCAGTAAAAGCGCTTGAGATGGATAGCCCAATGCCACACAGTTTTCTACATCAAATCGTGTGTGATGTAGTTAATGAAAGCAAACAGTTAACCAAGGCAGAGCGTGTCTGATAGTTACACCTTTCACACACGAGCGTATACATAAAACCGTGTGGGATGTACATCCGAACGGAAACGTTTTCCCTAGATTGACTGTGTGGGATGTACATATGAACGGAAACATATTCCTTGGATTGACTGTGTGTGATATACATACGAACTGAAATGTTTTTCTGGGATTCACCGTGTGGGATGTACATACCTACGGAAATGATTTTCTCGGATTACTGCATGGGATGTACATACCTACGGAAATGATTTTCTTGGATTACCGTGTGGGATGTACATACCTATGGAAATGATTGGGTTTCGATGCCTCGCCCGATCGCACACGGCCCCAACCTGGGTCTCAAAAGGACCTATCCCCGATTATTGCTGGGTCGTGTGGGAAGGACACCCTATCGCACACACTCACTTGGCGACGGTTCCAAATGCCGTCGCAGAAAGGGGTAAAAACCGTTTGTTTAGGACCGACGCGCACCCGTGATGAACATTATATCTGGATCTTGTTTAATGCGAGACAGTTATTCTTTTAAATTAGAGAATAATGGTTGTTCTATTTATATGATTACTATCTTTTATGGTCATGCAACTTTGATGAATGGTCTATTCTTGTTGAATCTCGATCGTAGTGATACACATATTCATAATATTAATGCCAAAAGATGCAAAGTTGATATAGTGCAACATACATGTGGCACTGCCGTCTAGGTCATATTGGTGTAAAGCACATGAAGAAACTCCATGCAGATGGGCTTTTGGAATCACTTGATTATGAATCATTTGATACTTGCGAACCATGCCTCATGGGTAAGATGATTAAAACCCCATTCTCTGGAACAATGGAGTGAGCTAATGACTTATTGGAAATAATATATACTGATGTATGCGGTCCGATGAGTGTTGAAGCACGCGGCGGGTATCATTATTTTATAACCTTCATAGATGATTTAAGTACGTATGTGATTCCTTTCAAAAAAAATTAGGTATGTGATACGTCTCCATCGTATCTACTTTTCCAAACTCTTTTGCCCTTGTTTTGGACTCTAACTTTCATGATTTGAATGGAACTAACCCGGACTGACGCTATTTTCAGCAGAATTGCCATGGTGTTATTTTTGTGATGCAATAAAAGTTCTCGGATTGACCTTGAAATTTACAAAGAATATTTTTGGAATATATAAAAAATATTGGTGCAAGAATCAACCAGAGGGGCCTACCCAGAGGCTACAAGCCCTGGGGGCACGCCCACCCCCCTGGGGCGCGCCCTGCAGGCTTGTGGGCCCCCTGAGCACCTCCGACCCTAATTCCAACACTATAAGTACCTATTCATGGAGAAAAAAATCAGAGAGATGGATTAATCGCGTTTTACGATACGGAGCCGCTGCCGCCTCCTATTCTTCATCGGGAGGGCTGATCTGGAGTCTGTTCGGGGCTCCGAAGAGGGGGATTCGTCGCCATCATCATCACCAACCTCCCTCCATCATCAATTTCATGATGCTCACCATCGTGCGTGAGTAATTCCATCGTAGGCTTGCTGGACGGTGATGGGATGGATGAGATTTATCATGTAATCGAGTTAATTTTGTTAGGGTTTGATCCCTACTATCCACTATGTTCTGAGATTGATGTTCCTATGACTTTGCTATGCTTAATGCTTGTCACTATGGCACGAGTGCCATGATTTCAGATTTGAACCTATTATGTTTTCATGAATATATTTGTGTTCTTGATCATATCTTGAAAGTTGTAGACACCTATTACGAGTTATGATCCGCATCTTTGTGGCGGCTGGACCTCAAGCGAGTCGATCTCGTGCATCGTTGTCATCCTGGATCGAGAATCTTGACACGCACAGTACTCGAAGGATTTATAACAGAGTAGCAATCACACACTTATTACATCGAATGTCTCCAAAAGAGAACTTATTACAATAAATATGGCTTAAGGCCATCTAATAACGATAACAGCGGAAGGCTTGGAAGATAAGCGAGTCCATCAACTCCAACGGCATCACTGAGTATAGAACCACAACCTAAGGCACCTTACTCGTCGTTTGAAAAGTCTGCAACATGAACGTTGCAGCCCGAAAACGGGTCAAGACACATGGAATATTTGGCAATGTAACACATAGAGAGTAATATGAAAGAGTAATGCTATACTACATGCATTTATGGCTGGTGGAAAGCTCTATGGTTACAGTTTTGCATAAAGCCAACTTTTCCCTACATCAAAGGAATAAATTTTATTTAACTATCATGGTGGTTGTTAAACATTGAGAATGGTTGACAGCATTCTCAATCCCAATTAAACATCATCATTAAAACCCAACAATAATAATTAAAGTAACATGATGAGATTCACATGATAATCCAAGTACTAGATACTCAAGATGTCCATAACCGGGGACACGGCTAACCATGATTAGTTTGATACACTCTGCAGAGGTTTGTGCACTTTTCCCCACAAGACTCGATCTCCTCCGTTGGGATTCTCGCACTACAAGGTGTTTGAGAAGCGGATGACCGAGACACAGTCTTTCAGAAGTGCTAGCACCTTACGAACACGTAGACCGTACCAACCTACATCCCCTACATCAGCTAGTCTGCCACTCTAAGAGTTTGCACGACTTAGTCAACTATGCTAGAGCCCATAGTAGCTTGTGGCTGCACACGGAAGTTTCTAGCATGAATAATCTCATGATCCCTTTGAGCCTGGGTGGCGGTCCAAAAAAGCAGGCAATCTGGAATACCCGGTACCTCAATCCACCTAGATGTGTGTTTAAGTTGCCACCTTAAATAAACCATTAATTAACAAACCTCACATCTGTCATGGATACACTCACCCAATCCACGTCTACTAGCATAGCATGGCATAATAAGCAAACGTAGAAGTAACTCCCAAGGGTTTGATAATAAAACAGGTAATAGGTACTACCTCAACTACTTTCCCAAAACCCACAGTTTAATTAGATCCTAATCATGCAACGTTTGAGGATTGATCTAATGCATAAAAACTGGGTATGAAAAGGTATGATCAAAGTGTTACTTGCCTTGCTGATAATCCGTGAAACCTAGAGATTCAAAGTAGCAAGCGGCGCACTCCGGGTACTCTATCGCAAACAAACAAACACACAATAAGTACTTAACTAATGCACAGGTAAAACTCAAATAAAAGATCTAACCAGAAAGTTCAACTTAAGAACTCCTGTTTGCAAAAAGAAACAACTCGAACGAAGCAACGAAAAACAAACGGCGAAAGAAACATGCTTAGTTTTACTAATCTGGACCTAGGCCAAACTTTACAGAAGCAAAAACTTGTTTGGGTTGATTATTCAGAAAGAGGGTTTCTAGACGAAATTCCAGGCGCTTGAATCGCCTGATTCCGATAAACAAGCGAAAAGTTATACTAGACCGAAAATCGGATCAGAAATCGCGATCAGAAAAATCACGGAATAAATCCGAGAAAAAGAAAAACGACGAACAGCTTAACGAACGAACGTTCGTTATCTGGATCTAAACGATGAACGCGTTCGTTAAAACGAACGAACGAGCGAACGCTCGCTATTTAGCCTAAACCGAAAGAAAACCGATCTAATAAAAAAACGAAACTAAAAAAACCGACAAAAAACGGATGGAAAAACCGAACGGTTTTTCAAAAAAAAAAACGGCGGCGGCGAGGTCAACCTCGGGGTGCGGGTCCGGCGAGGCGGCGGCTCGGCGAGGGCGGCGGTGGTCGACGGCGACGGCGGCGTGGTCCGGCGATGCGGCGGATCGGTGGCGACGGCGGTGGCGGGTCCGCGCCGGACGGGCGGCGAGCGGCGGCGCAACTCCGGCCTTGGTGGCGAGGCGGCGGCGGCGGCGACGGATCTGGCGGCGGGTCATGGGCTAGGGTTAGGGTTAGGTGGGCGGCGGCTGGGCTGGCGGTTTGGGATCTGGGCGGAGCCCGAGGCGCAAGCTATATAAAGCCCGGCCAGCGAAGTCTGGCGATTCTGACCCAGGCGGTTCACGTTTTTTTATAAATAATTCCGTGCAGAAAAACTAACGAAAGAAATACTAAACGGACTCCAAAAATCCCGAAATAAATTTTCCCCGGCTTCTAAAATCAAGCCGGACGAGATGGACATTTATTTGGGGCCTAAATGCAATTTTGAAAAACGCACATTTTTCCTAAATTCAAATAAAATGGTGAAAAACTCCAAATAAAAAAACTTATTTGATTTTTTTAATTAAATCTTCATTATTTCTTTACTTTGGGAAAGTCATTTTATTCCCTCTCTCATATTTTGATAGTAGAAATAATTGAAGATAAAATAAATAAAATCAAATGATCCTATTTTCAAAATTTGAGAAAACTCAAATATGAAATTAACGAAATTTCCAACTCTCTCCGTGGGTCCTTGAGTTGCGTGAAATTTCTAGGATCGAGCCAACATGCAATAAAATATGATATGCAAGTGATGATCTATGTATAACGTTCCAAATTGAAAATTTGGGATGTTACAAACCTACCCCCCTTAAGATGAATCTCGCCCTCGAGATTCAGGTTGGCTAGAAAATAGGTGAGGGTGGGCCTTAAGCAGATATTCCTCTTGCTCCCAGGTGGCTTCATCCTCGGTGTGGTGGCTCCTCTGAACTTTGCAAAACTTGATAACCTTGCTGCGGGTGACTCGGCTGGCATACTCGAGAATTTTGACTGGTTTCTCCTCATAAGTCAAATCATTACCCAACTGAATCGCTTCAAGCGGCACAGTATCTTTCAGCGGTATATCAGCCATCTCTGCGTGGCACTTCTTCAACTAAGAAACGTGGAACACGTCGTGAACTCCTGACAATTCCTCGGGCAATTCCAACTTATACGCAACTTCTCCCATGCGCTCCAAAACTTTGTACGGTCCCACAAAACGTGGCGCTAACTTTCCTTTAACTCCAAATCGCTTAACTCCTCAAAGCGGGGATACTCGAAGATAAACTCTGTCTCCGACTTCGTATACTGTCTCCTTGCGTTTTGAATCCGCATAGCTCTTTTGCCTAGACTGGGCTACCTTGAGCCTATCGCGAATCAACTTCACTTTCCATTCAGTCTCCTTAATCAAATCTGGTCCAAACAACTGGCGGTCTCCAACTTCATCCCACAACAGCGGGGTTCTGCACCTCCTTCCGTACAAGGCTTCGAAAGGGGCCATCTTCAAACTGGTTTGATAGTTGTTGTTATAAGAAAACTCCGCATATGGCAAGTTGTCATCCCAACTTGACCCATAATCCAATGCACATGCTCCCAGCATATCCTCCAAAATCCGGTTGACTCTCTCGGTTTGTCCATCTGTCTGTAGATGAAAAGCTGTACTGAACTCTAGTCTGATTCCCAAAGTTTCGTGCAACTGATTCCAAAACTTTGAGGTGAATTGGGTTCCTCTATCTGATACGATACTCCTCGGAACTCCATGCAGACATACAATTCTGGTCATGTATATCTTAGCCAACTTGGCACTGCTGTAGGTAGTCTTCACTGGAATGAAATGAGCTACCTTCGTCAAACGATCGACTACAACCCAAATCGAGTCATAGCCTGAACGAGTCCTGGGCAATCCCGTGATGAAATCCATGCCTAACTTTTCCCACTTCCATTCGGGTATTGGCAATGGCTGTAACAATCCTGCTGGCTTCTGATGTTCTGCCTTCACGCTCTGACATACATCACAAACTGCTACATACTCCGCAATATCCTTCTTCATTCCGGTCCACCAGAAAGTATCCTTCAAATCCAAATACATCTTGGTATTTCCTGGGTGAATCGAATATGGCGAATCATGGGCCTCTTGCAGAATCAACTTCCTGATCTCCGGATCACTAGGCACATAAACGCGGTCCTCAAATCATAAGGTATCGTGCTCATCCTCACGAAACCCCTTAGCTTTTCCCTTGCTCATTTTCTCCTTGATAGAGGCAATCTCCTTATCCGTCTTCTGAGCTTCTCTGATCTTATCCATCAAGGTAGACTGTATTTCCAATGCTGCTACATAGCCTCTCGGAACTATCTCCAAACATAGCTCTCAAAATTCTTCGGCTAATTCTTTTGGTAAACCTCCGGTCATTAGAGTGTTGACATGGCTCTTGCGGCTCAACGCATCTGCTACTACGTTAGCCTTTCCGGGATGATAATGCAATCTCATATCGTAATCCTTAATGAGCTCCAACATCTCCTTTGCCTGAGATTTAACTCCTTCTGCGTGAAGATGTACTTCAAACTCTTGTGATCCGTGTACACCTCACATTGATTTCCAATAAGAAAATGTCTCCAAGTCTTCAGTGCGTGCACTACGGCTGCTAACTCCAAATCATGAGTAGCATAATTTAACTCATGAGGCTTAAGCTGTCGTGAAGCATACGAAACAACTCTTCCCTCCTGCATAAGCACTGCTCCAAGTCCTCGACGTGAAGCATCACAATACACCTCGTAATCCTTACTTTGATCTGGCAGAATTAACACTGGTGAGGTAACCAAACGTTTCTTCAACTCTTGGAAACTAGCCTCACATTCCCCAGTCCAATTGAACTTTGTGTCGTTCTTCAACAACTCTGTCATAGGCTTCACAATCTTCCGAGAAATTCTCAATGAATCTCCGGTAGTATCCTGCCAGTCCAAGAAAACTCCGGATCTCTCCAACTGTCGTTGGTGCTTCCCAGTTTGTCATAGTGGCAACTTTAGTAGGGTCCACTGCTATACCTTCTCCGGATATAACATGTCCGAGAAATCCAACTTCCTTCAACCAAAACTCACATTTGCTGAACTTGGCATATAACTGATGTTCTCTGAGCTTATCGAGTACCAAATGCAAATGCTCCTTATGTTCTTGTTCATTCTTTGAGTAGACCAAAATATCATCAATGAACACCACGACGAACTTATCCAAAAATTCCATAAACACCTTGTTCATCATGTTCATGAAATAGGCAGGTGCGTTAGTCAGACCAAATGACATAACAGTATACTCATACAGCCCGTACCTGGTTGTAAAAGCCGTCTTAGGTATATCCTGCTCTCGAATCTTCAACTGATGGTATCCCGATCGCAAACCGATCTTGGAAAATACCTTAGCTCCTTGCAATTGGTCAAACAATTCGTTGATCATCGGCAACGAGTACTTATTCTTAATTGTCACTTCATTCAATCCACGATAATCAACAACCATTCTCAATGATCCATCCTTCTTCTCCACTAGAAGTACTGGCGATCCCCAAGGCGAAGCACTTGGGCGAATAAAACCTTTATCCAGTAACTCCTTAATCTGCTTCTTAATTTCTTCCAAATCTTGTGCGGGCATCCTATACGGTCTCTTAGATATCGGCCCGGTGCCTGGCAATAGTTCAATCAAGAACACAATGTCTCTATCCGGTGGCATGCCTGGCAACTCTTCTGGAAACACGTCCGGGTAATCCTTCACCACTGGTACTTCCTCCTGCACAACTCCTGATAAGGAATTTACATGTGCCCTCCTCGGCTCATGCTGTGATACATACTTGATTCTCCTTCCTTCTGGGGTGGTAAGCAAAATCGACTTATTGGCGCAATCAATGTTCCCTTTGTACTTTGATAACCAATCCATGCCTAATATCACATCCAATCCTTGAGATTCCAAAACTATTAGGTCCGAGAGGAATACGTAGTTTCCAATCCTTAATGGTAGTCGATCACACCATATACTAGCCATATATTCTGCTCTGGGTGAGGTTACTAGCATGGGTGACCTAAGGGCTTGGGTTGGCAATTTATACTTATCCACAAATCCCCTTGATATGTATGAATGGGATGCACCAGTATCAAAAAGAACAACTGCAGTAAATGTCTTAACCAAAAACTTACCTATTACTGCATCTGGCTGAGCTTCAACCTCCTCCACGGTAACGTGGTTCACCTGTCCCCTGTTGAAAGGGTTCGGCTTCTTCCCTGAGCTTCCATTGCCATTACCATTTTGGGCTTCAGGACATTCATTTGCATAATGCCCAGTCTTCTAACATTTAAAACAAGTGACTTGGCTCAGGTCTCTCTTGGCTGGGGTTGACGGGCTGGTGAGGTTTTGTCCATTGCTTCCTCCATTCCCGTTTCCATTCTTGGTGCCATTATGATTGTGCGAGCTACCTCCTCCATGGGTATGCTGAAATTGTCCTCCCGGCTTCGGGGTAAAGCGTAGCTTCTGTTGAGCTCCAGAATTGTACTTCCCCTGTCCATACTTCCTCTTGCGATTGTCAATCTGGTGCTGCTTCCCTTCAATCATAAGAGCACGATCTACCAACTCCTGGTAGTTATTGAAACTAGCCACCATCAACTGCATACTCAGCTCATCATTCAGTCCTTCCAGAAACTTCTCCTGTTTAGCAGCATCTGTAGCTACGTCATCTAGGGCATAACGAGCTAACTTACTGAAATCCTCCACATACTGGCCTACAGTGCGTCCTACTTGGCATAATTTGCGAAACTCACGCTTCTTCATGGCCATAGCTCCTGCTGAAACGTGGGCAGTACAGAAAGCTTACTGAAACTGATCCCACGTGACTGTGTCAATAGGGTGTGTGGCTGTGTAATTTTCCCACCATGATGCTGCGGGTCCATCAAGCTGATGTGCGGCAAAACGCACTCTTTCCGCATCTGTGCATCCTGTAGTGGTCAGCTCCCTTCCAACCTTGCAGAGCCAATCATCTGCAACAATCGGCTCGGTGCTACTAGAAAACACCGGCGGATTTAGCCTCAAGAAACGAGTCAAATGGTCAACATGTGGTGGTGGTGGTGGGTTGTTGTTGTTGTTGTTGTTGCCTTGGTTCTGTACTAGTGTTTGTATCAAGGCATTCTGTTGCTGAATCAACTGAGTGATCTCCGGTGGGAAAACAAATCCAGTGTCGCGTATCAGAGGCATCTGAGGGTTTAGAAAAGAAGAGAAAATAGAATAGAATGAGGTCTAGTGAGAAAACACTACCCATATGCACATGAGACAAAAGCAAACAATATCATTCCAATCAATTCAAACAAGGGCATACAATGGTCTAACTATCGTTACAAATGTGCTTGGACTAAACTAATTACAATGGGGGAAATTCTACTACTGTTATGGTGGTCAACTAGAAAACCTGCTCCGATCAAGACTCCATGATATCTGCTCCAGCTTCATCAACATAGTCATCATCACTATCGTCGAGATCCGAGTCGGTGTAGTCGATGATGATATAGTTATCCGGGCAAGTGGAATCGTCATCATTTCCTCCTGGCACGGGTTCTCCCATGAAAACTCCGAGCTTCCTGGTTAAGTGGTCATTCTTCTCCACTAGCACTTCCATTTCTTCCATGTAATCTTCACGTGTAGCCTTGAGTTCTTCCTCTAGCTCCTTGATCTTGGTAATAGCCTTCTGCAGATCCTCCATGCCTGCGCACATCTGGTTCTCCTGATGTCGGATGTGCTGGTTTAACTCCTGGATATAAGCTGCGATTGATCTATCCCTCTTGGTGCTGATCATCTCCCATTGTTCATCTCAGTGCCCACAAATCTGGTAGATAGTATTCTTGAGATCATTGCGGTAAACTTCTCCAATACGTCCCATGGCGATGTGGGCTGCCATGCTCTTTCCTAGACTCCAGGTTGGTGCACCAAAGGAAAACTCTATGGGCTCCGTGGCTGGTGCAAATGTCCTTCCTGGAACTTGAACTTGAATCATCCAGCGCTCCTCTTCAGGTAGAGTGGCGTTGTAGGTCCCGGTGAAGCTTGGTACTCCGATGTTCAGGTATCTAGTGACTTCCTTCAAGTGACATCCAAAGGGTGTATCTTCATCCGGTTGTGTGAACTTGTTCCTTGCATCCACTATCCTAAAAGAATAGAAAAGATGAGGAGTCAGAAATGAGAAGAAAGAGTAGTAATCTAGGGCTTTAGCTTAGTGGCCGTGTCCTACAGTCAGCGTGTGCTCGGATACCATCTTTGTAGCGACCAGACCTCAAACAGTCTTATCTCTGTGCATCGGTGTCATCCTTGGATCGAGAATCTTGACACGCACGAGATCGAAGGATTTATAACAGAGTAGCAATCACACACTTATTACATCGAATGTCTCCAAAGAGAACTTATTACAATAAATATGGCTTAAGGCCATCTAATAACGATAACAATGGAAGGCTTGGAAGATAAACAAGTCCATCAACTCCAACGGCATCATCGATTGTAGAACCACGACCTAAGGCACCTTACTGTCGTTCGAAAAGTCTCGCAACATGAACGTTGCAGCCAAACAGGCCAGCACATGGAATATGCTGGCAATGTAACACATAGAGAGTAATATGAAAGAGTAATGCTATACTACATGCATTTATGGCTGGTGGAAAGCTCTATGGTTACAGTTTTGCATAAAGCCAATTTTTCCCTACATCAAAGGAATAAATTTTATTTAACTATCATGGTGGTTGTTAAACATTGAGAATGGTTGACAACATTCTCAATCCCAATTAAACATCATCATTAAAACCCAACAATATTAATTAAAGTAACATGATGAGATTCACATGATAATCCAAGTACTAGATACTCAAGATGTCCATAACCGGGGACACGGCTAACCATGATTAGTTTGATACACTCTGCAGAGGTTTGTGCACTTTTCCCCACAAGACTCGATCTCCTCCGTTGGGATTCTCGCACTACAAGGTGTTTGAGAAACGGATGACCGAGACACAGTCTTTCAGAAGTGCTAGCACCTTACGAACGGGTAGACCGTACCAAGCTACATCCCCGACATCAACTAGTCTACCACTGTAAGAGTTCGCACGACTTAGTCAACTATGCTAGAGCCCATAGTAGCTTGTGGCTGCCCACAGAAGTTTCTAGCATGAATAATCTCATGATCCCTTTGAGCCTGGGTGGCTATCCAAAAAGAAACAGGCAATCCTGGAATACCCAGTTACCTCAATCCACCCAGATGTGTGTTTAAGTTGCCACCTTAAATAAACCATTAATTAACAAACCTCACATCTGTCATGGATACACTCACCCAATCCACGTCTACTAGCATAGCATGGCATAATAAGCAAACGTAGAAGTAACTCCCAAGGGTTTGATAATAAAACAGGTAATAGGTACTACCTCAACTACTTTCCCAAAACCCACAGTTTAATTAGATCCTAATCATGCAACGTTTGAGGATTGATCTAATGCATAAAAACTGGGTATGAAAAGGTATGATCAAAGTGTTACTTGCCTTGCTGATGATCCGTGAAACCTAGAGATTCAAAGTAGCAAGCGGCGCACTCAGGGTACTCTATGGCAAACAAACAAACACACAATAAGTACTCAATTAATGCATAGGTAAAACTCAAATAAAAGATCTAACCAGAAAGTTCAACTTAAGAACTCCGGTTTGCAAAAAGAAACAACTCGAATGAAGCAACGAAAAACAAACGGCAAAAGAAACATGCTTCGTTTTACTAATCTGGACCTAGGTCAAACTTTACAGAAGCAAAAACTTGTTTGGCTTGATTATTCGGAAAGAGGGTTTCGACACGAAACTCCAGGCGCTTGAATCGCTTGATTCCGATAAACGAGCTAAAAGTTATACTAGATCGAAAATCGGATCAGAAATCGCGATCAGAAAAATCACGGAATAAATCCGAGAAAAAGAAAAACGATGAACAGCTTAACAAACGAACGTTCTATATCTGGATCTAAACGATGAACGCGTTCGTTAAAACAAACGAATGAGCGAACGCTCGCTATTTAGCCTAAACCGGAAAAAACCGATCTAATAAAAAACGAAACTAAAAAAACCGACGGAAAAACCGAACGGTTTTTCAAAAAAAAAACCGGCGGCGGCGAGGTCAACCTCGGTGTGCGGGTCCGCGAGGCGGCGGCAGTCGGCGGCGACGGCGGGCGGCTGGTCTCGAGCGGGCGAGCGAGGCGGCGGCGGCGGATCTGGCGGCGGGGTCGCGGGCTAGGTTTAGGGTTAGGTGGGGCGCGGCGGCGGCTGGGCTGGCGGCGGTTTGGGTTGGGGCGGGGCCCGAGGCGCGGCTATATAAAGCCCCGGCCAGGCGAAGTCCTGGCTGGTTACGGCCCAGAGGCGGTTCACGTTTTTTTATAAATAATTCCGCGCAGAAAAACTAACGAAAGAAATACTAAACGGACTCCAAAAATCTCGAAATAAATTTCCCCGGCTTCTAAAATCAAGCCGGACAAGATGAACGTTTATTTGGGGCCTAAATGCAATTTTGAAAAACATACATTTTTCCTAAATTCAAGTAAAATGGTGAAAAACTCCAAATAAAAAAAACTTATTTGATTTTTTTATTAAATCTTCATTATTTATTTATTTTGGGAAAGTCATTTTATTCCCTCTCTCATATTTTGATAGTAGAAATAATTGAAGATAAAATAAATAAAATAAAATGATCCTATTTTCAAAATTTGAGAAAACTCAAATATGAAAATAACGAAATTTCCAACTCTCTCCGTGGGTCCTTGAGTTGCGTGAAATTTCCAGGATCGAGCCAACATGCAATAAAATATGATATGCGAGTGATGATCTATGTATAACATTCCAAATTGAAAATTTGGGATGTTACACATACTCCAAGGTGACAATAATTAGGATTCTTTTCGGTGATTAACGTAGTTTGAGGAGTTCATGTATTCACTAAGTGCTACTGCTTTGGTCCGGTTCTCTATTAAAATGAAGCGTTAATATCCCTTAGTTTACACTAGGACCCCGCTGCCACTGGAGGGTAGGACAAAAGATGTCATGCAAGTTCTTTTCCATAAGCACGTATGACCATATACGGAATACATGCCTACATTATATTGATGAATTAGAGCTAGTTCTATGTCACCCTAAGTTATGACTGCTACATGATGAACATCATCCAACACAATTAACATTGCAGATCCATTGCCTACGATCTTTTCACATATTGATCTTTGCTAAGTTACTTTCGTTGCTACTACTGTTACAATCACTACAAAACTGCTACAGTTACTTTTGCCACCGTTACCATTACTTGCAAACTACTTTGCTACTAAGAACTTTGCTTCAGATACTAAGTCTTTCAGGTGTGGTTGAATTGACAACTCAGCTGCTAATACTCGTGAATATTCTTGGCTCCCCTTGTGTCGAATCAATAAATTTGGGTTGAATACTCTACCCTCGAAAACCGTTGCGATCCCCGATACTTGTGGATTATCAAGACCTTTTTCTGGCGCCGTTGCCGGGGAGCATAGCTCTATTCTCTGAGTCACTCGGGATTTATATCCGTTGATCACTATGAAGAATTTGAAAGATACCAAAACCAAGATTTTTCCCTCTAGAACGAGGGGAGGTAAGGAACTACCATCTAGCTCTGCACTTGATTCACCTTCTGTTTTGACTAAGCTTGCGACACCTACACCTACTATTGATTTTGATATGTCGCAAGTAATTGATGATGCTACTTCTGCTATGCATGATGCTTATGATGATACTACTACTTTGCTTGATAATGTTGTGCCACTGGGTGAATTTCTTAATGAACAAATTGCTAGAGTTAATGATATTGAGAATGCTGAAAGTGATGACATTTTTGAAACTGATGAAATTGTTGAAACTGAAAACTTTGAAACACCTGATAAGACTAGCTCTCCTAGATATAAACTTCTTGTTATACCTGAGGGTTATGTTATGGATGGAGAGGTAGCTAGGGACGTTCTTGCTTGTAAAGATAGAAATGATATTAAGAAATTATTATGCAAGTGGAAAGAAAAATCTTTGAATGCTAGAATGCAATATGATCCTAAGTTTGCTACTTCACCTATCTTTGTTACTGATAAGGATTATGAATTCTCTGTCGATGCTGAGTTAATCACTTTGGTTGAATCTGATCCTTCCCATGGTTATGAATCTGAAACTGTTGTGGCACATCTTACTAAACTGAATGATATAGCCACCCCTATTTGCTCATGAGGTAAAAATTCGCTATTAGTATATTCTTAAGTTGTTTCCTTTTCTCATTATAGGGTGATGCTAAGATATGGTTTAATTCTCTTGCTCCTGGTTATGTGCGTAGTCCCCGGGATATGATTTACTACTTCTCTGAAAAATATTTTCCTGCTCATAAGAAACAAGCTACCTTACAGGAAATATTTCACTTTGTGCAAATTGAAGAAGAGAGTCTCCCACAAGCTTGGGGGAGGCTTCTCCAATTAGTTAATGCTTTGTAGATCATCCTCTCAAGAAAAATGAAATACTTGATATCTTTTATAATGGACTAATCGATGCTTCCAGGGACCACCTAGATAGTTGTGCTGGTTGTGTTTTCAGGGAAGGAACTGTTGAGCAAGCTGAAGTGCTATTGAATAATACATTGAGTAATTATAATGATTGGACTCTTCCTCAACCACCTCCTAAGCCAACTCCGAAGAAAAGAGGTATTCTATTTCTCAGTCCTGAAGATATGCAAGAGGCAAAGAAATCTATGAAAGAAAAGGCTATAAAAGCTGAAGAAGTTTAGAATTTACCACCTATTGAAGAAATACATGGTCTTGGTAACCCGACACGGGTAGTAGAGGTAATTTTTTTCTATAGATTTGAAGAAGGTGATATTCCTCATAATAAGCCTGCTAGTCAATGCTTGGATGAATTTGATAACTTTATTGTTAAACAGGAAAACTTCAATGCATATGTTAGTAGACAATTGAAACGTAATTCTTATATGCTTGACTGCTTGGGTGACTACCTGTGTAGAACTGTTAATGGTCTCAAAATTATTAGTAAACATGCTTCCATGGTAAAAACTCAAGTAGAACAAGTTCTCAAAGCACAAAATGATTTGCTCAATGAGATGAATAATAAGAAGAATGATCCTGCCGTTAGAGTTATGACTAGAGGAGGTAAAATGACTCAGGAACCTTTGTATCCCGAGGGTCATCTTAAGAGAGTAGAACAAGATTCTCAGAGAATTAATACTGATTCACCTAGTCCTTCAAAGAGGAAAAACAAAACCGATAGGACTTTGCATGCTTCTAGTGAACCTGTTATAGGCACACCTGAGAATCCAAATGATATTTCTGTTTCTAATGCTGAAACACAATCTGGTGATGAATATGAACCTAGTGATAATGTTAATGATGTTCATGTTGATGCTCAACCTAGTAATGACAATGATGTGGAGATTGAACCTGATGTTGATCTTGATAACCCACAACCTAAAGATAAGAGATATGATAAGAGGGACTTCATTCCTAGGAAACATGGTAAAGAAAGAGAACCATGGGTTCAGAAACCCATGCCATTTCCTCCTGAACCATCCAAGAAAAAGTATGATGAGAATTTTGAGCGCTTTGTTGAAATGCTTAGACCTGTCTTTTTGCGCTTGCATTTGACTTTCTGAAAATGCCTCCTTATGCTAAATATATGAAAGATATTGTTACAAATAAAAGAAAGACATCGAAAGCTGAAATTTCCACCATGCTTGCTAATTATACATTTAAGGATGGAATAGAAAAGAAACTAGGACATCTAGGAATACCAACTATACCATGCTCCATTAAAAGAAACTATGTTAAACTACTTTATGTGATTTGGGAGCCGGTGTTGGTGTCATGCCTTTCTATTTGTATCGTATACTTGATTTGAATAAGTTGACACCCACTGAAATCTCTTTGCAAATGGCTGATAAATCAACTGCTATACACATCGGTATTTGTGAGGATATGCCTGTTGTGGTTGCAAACGTTACTATTTTAACAGACTTTGTTATTCTTGATATACCCGAGGATGACAATTTGTCGATCATCCTTGGTAGACCCTTTTTGAATACTTCAGGGGTTGCTATTGATTGCAACAAGGGCAATGTCACTTTTCATGTTAATGGTAATGAGCGTACGATACACTTTCCGAAGAAACAACCTCAAGTTGATAGCATTAATTCTATTGGAAAAATTTCAACTATTGCTATTGGAGGTTTCTAATTCCCTATTTCTACTGTTAAAAAGAAATATGATTTTCTTATTGTTGGGGATATGCATATCCCATTTGAGGTAACCTAGTGTTATACGAAAATTCTCTGGTTTCATGTCATTCGGAAGAAGTTTGTTAATAAGACTTGATCAACCTTGTTAATGGATTCCTTTTGATGGGCATGAGATGGATGAATTTAGTAAACACAAACTTTCTGTGCCCACTTTTTACTTTCTGTCATTTAGGGTAATTAAAGCAAAAATACTATCATCCCTATTTTTTGAATTATCCGTGCAATAAAAAAATGACCAGAAAATAAAAGTTCTCCAAATGCCATGGAAATTTAGTATGTTTTTTCTAGAATATTTGAGAATTTTTGGCACTGAAAACACAAAAGGGGGTGCGCCAGTGGGCCACAAGCCCACAGGACGCCCGCACCCCCTTGGGCGCGCCTACAGGGCTTATGGGTCCCACGTGGGTCCCCCTCACTTATTCCAGCACCCATCCACTTTGTCTTCCTCCAAAAAAAATCCCACCATTGCTCAAACCCGTGTTCTAGCTCATTTTGCTGCCATTTTCGATCTCCTAGCTCAAAGCTCCATTCGCAAAAATGTTTTGGGGGATTGTTCTTTGGTATGTGACTCCTCCAATGGTCCAATTAGTTTTTGTTCTATTGCTTTATATATTGCAAATTTTTTCTGCTGTGGTGACCTTGTTCTTGAGCCCTCATGTCAAATTTATATGGTCCAAAGTAGTTTCGATGCATGATATAGCCTCTAGGCACTTTTGGGAGTAGTTGCTATCAATCTTATTGAGTTTTGATTCACTTTTATTTTGAGTCACTAAAAGTTTCAAAGAAATTCAGAGGAAGAAAAAAATGTTTAGGAAGATATACTAAGGGGGTTCCTCGATGAAGAATGCCCAAAGGCTCGCAATATGTGAGCCAGACCTTGAACCACCGAGGGAAGCTCTAGTTTAGCCTTGTGAATGGCCATCGGATCATTTCATGGTTCATGCTGGTTTTAAGGAGGAATTTGACGCATACATGCAGAATGCTGGCCTTGAAGACTTTGTGTCAGATAAGTGCCCGCAGTACTAATCACCTCACTAATTCATTTGTGTGAAGATTTAAGTTTACATCCCAGCGCAATACTCATTCTGTTCTATTTGATCTTTATGATAAATCATTTACCATGGACCTAGAAGATTTTAATGATGCATGCAAAATTCCACTATGGGGCATTCATAGTGAGCCTCGTAAAATTGCTTGTTCTGAGTTCCTTGCTAGCATCAAAAGGGGAGAAACTAGAAATGTAACACAAGCTACTACAGGGAGCATTCACTTTCCTGCTATACATTATTTGGCTCTATTTATAGGTAGATGCATTAATGGTAAACATGATCATAGCCACCTTTGTGCACCGGACCTTAGTGTCCTCAAGAGTGCAGTAGTTGGTAATAAACGATTTAATTTGGGGGCCATTGTTGCAAGACGGTTATATAATAATGCTAAAGATGGAGATTTCCTTGGTGGGATTTATGCCACCCGGTTAGCTAATTATCTCGGGGTACCCATAAGAGAAAATGATGTTGAGTTACCACCCACTTACCTTGATAATGACGCTATGGTTCATTACCAGTTTCTTGAGAGGAGCGAACAAACCCTCTTGTACAGACTAATCTTTGATAGGGAGCGCGTCTTCCATATTACGCTTCCTACTCCTGCCTTCTTTAAATTTTAGGTAAAATGGAGATACTTCATAACCAGAGAGGAGGCAGACGAGTATGAGAGAGAGGGGGAGGCCGCTTGCCTCCATGCTGCAGCCCTTCAAGCAGTGGCGGCCGCAGCTCAGTACAACCCCAACTACGGTTTTGGATACTATCCAGGCTAGCTGTGGCCCTAGACCTACTTAGGCCAAAAGCCTAAGCTTGGGGGAGTACGTATCTCTCACCGACATTACATTCATGTTCACACACTCATTTCAGTTGTCGGTGTTCATACTTTTTCATTGTATTATCCATGCTAGTTTATTTTTCTTGCTTTCTTCTTGTGTGTTTGAATTTTTTTTGAGAAAATCTAGAAAAAATTAGTTCTCGCTTCTTTTCAGTTTTTCTTTCTAGTTCATTTAGTTGTAGTATTAAAAGAAAACCCAAAAATATTTCTCGTTCTTCTTTTGCTTGTTGGGAGATTTCCCATGTAAATAGTTTTTCTCGTTCTTGTTTTTGCTTTCTTCAGAAAAACAAAAACTCCAAAAATATTTCAGTGTGTTTCTTGAAATTATTTTTCTTTTCTTTGGGTCGTAAGGAGAAGACCACGATGAAAATGTTGAGTGACTCTCATATGCATTATTGTTAATCTAACAGAGAGCCCATATTACCTTGTCTTCTCCTTTGAATAAATGTTTGCAGATTCCAGTTTAGTCCAATACACGTGCACTCTTATTATTATTCACACCGTTTGGTCGTGCAAGTGAAAGGCAATAATGACGATATTTGATGAAATGATTGAGATGAAGAAAAGTTGGTACGGACTCGACCTATTTCATTTTTGTAAATATGATTAGCTCATCGTTCGTGATTCAGCCCTTTATGAATGAAACATGTTTGTGATGACAATTCACTACTGCAGGATGCCGCTAACGCGACACTACGACCAGAGACCCTTCGACGAAACTGTGTGCGATGCAATAATCGCAAATGGTGGTGTAAAATAACCGTCGAAAAGGCGCAAAACGTTTGCGATGGAGGATGCATCAAACACGGTTCAGATTTTAGTTGCATGTGCGATGCAGGGCACACGGTTCAGTTCAGTTAACTGTTTGCGATGAGGAGGAACAAAAGAAACGGGCAGCCAGATGAAGGTGTTTGCGATATAAAGCATACGACTCACTCAGATGAACTGTTTGTGATTAGGCAACACAAAAGAAATGGTCATCCAGATCAAGGTGTGTGCGATATAGGGCTTGCAGTTCACTCGGATGAACTGTTTGTGTTGAGACAAGAGAACAGAAACAATATAACAAGATGTGTGTGATACACGGCAAACATGTATGTAATCAGAAATGTGCGCGAAGACCGATAATAACACAGACGGTTGCTGCTAATAAGATGTATGTGATATGCTCTGTCTACACAACATCTATTGGCCATAAGGATGCGAAGAGGCATCCTATATCAGCAAGGACTAGTTGTTCCACCAATAGCTCATCTAAGAGAACTCTCAAGTTAACTATGCTCAGGCTGGAGCAGCCATCAGATGGGTGACTGGATGGGAAGTTGTCTTGATGTTAAATTAACTGATGGGACAGGTCATCCCGGTAAAATTGAACTACCTTTGACCTGGATGATCCATCCCATCAGTTAAATTAACCTCGAGGTCCTTCTTTTTTTTAACACATGTTAAAGAAGGTCTACCACGTTACTTTTTAACAATGTGCGATACGTGGCATACAGTTGATCCATCCGACTTGTTTGTGATGGAATAAGCCATGTGTGTTGTGAGCAAACGCTTGCTAGTATTCAACCGTTTGTGATTGATGAATTAATCACCAACAAGTTCCCTAGTGTGGTCCATGTTCATCTAATCATCATATACTTCTTGTGCTAGCTCGATGTTCCTTCTATGCTAAGTTTCCACTAATTGATGGCGTTTTATGAACACGCCACCATTTCCTGCCATTTCCTCACATATTTCCCGCCACCCAGTGATATTTTGCATAAACCTATGCGGCACGACGCACGGAGGCGACAAACGCAGCCTGTAGCACATCCACCTTTTCCAAGCATGCCAACCCACCAAAGTGCCGCCTCTGCCATCAACCTCGTCGACGAGGAAAACGAGCAGGAGCCACGGCCCGTCGAGGCCGAGGCGCTCCCTGGCAACACGATGGACGATGCCATGATGCGCATCATCGCCAGGGTTGAGCAGACCCTTGGCGCATGGCGCTTGAGCGCCATGGATCAAGATAGGCATGTCAGCGCCAACAGGCTGCAGCTCGCCGTACAACATGATCGATGGCGTGGCGGAGAGCAAGCTAGGCGCGTTGGCGCCTATAGGCTGCGGCTTGCCACACGGCGAGACCGTTGGAGCGCCGCAGAGCGAGAGGCGTGGCATGCCGCACAGCAAGAGCGGATCCATCG
Source organism: Aegilops longissima (assembly GCA_021605205.1). Lineage (NCBI taxonomy): Eukaryota > Viridiplantae > Streptophyta > Magnoliopsida > Poales > Poaceae > Aegilops > Aegilops longissima. Next base: position 372,115,410 of record CM038680.1, on the reverse strand, counting down.
GTGCTTGCCTGCTCTTGACACGGCATCGCAGCTGGGTACATGTCCCGTCAGTACCCCCATTCCTCGCCAGGAGTGGGCAGAGGCCCTCTGTGTCATACTTGCACCAGAGGCCGTCCGCGCCGTACTTGCACCGGACGCCCGCCGCGCCGTTCGCATGGGTCGTGCCGTTCGCCTTGTTTGCGGCCCGCTCGATGCCAATGCACTGGTCGGTAGGCTCGACCGCCTCCATGGCCCAGGTGTCCACCTAGGCGCAGTAGAGGAACATGGCCGTCGCATCCTTGAGCTGGTGATCTCCGATGAAATAGCCAACTTGGAGCTCGAGATCGCGCTCTAGATGTACCACGAGCGTGTCGACCGCTTGGACGAACGCCTGGACGAGTTCAAGAAGAGCCAAGAGCTACCGTAGGCAAGGGCTGCTGGTCATGGTCTCATGGAAGCGTTTTATTTTGTTGAGTCATTTTGACGTGGATAGCTATGTATTCACAGCAATCATAATATTGCTCTGTTTATTGGTCTGTTTCAATGTGTGTACTGTGTTTTCCGTTCTTATATGTTCTGTTTCAATGTGTGTATATACGCTTTCCATTCTGTATATGTGGATGATAACAGCTAGATTCAAATTAGTATACAAAAACAGATAGAAAATGGAATTCATATATATATATATATATATATATATATATATATATATATATATATATATAAGTAAACTGTTCATTAGTTCATCACAGAATACATATATACATATAATATATCATCACATATACGTGATGATACTTAACTACTAGGTACAATGCATAAAATTGAAAACAAACAATACTAAAACTAATAATCCATCCCGGGCCCAGTATTCTGGCAGCCCCTCGCCAGCAGCTCCCTGGTGCGCGACGTCTTCCCAGTGTGGATGCAGTACTCCACCTCCTCCGCCTCGCAGCACTTGACGTACCGATCTACCTCTTGCTGGCGGATGAGCCCGAACAATCTTCCCATTTCGTTGGGCGGCCACCGGAGCTCCTCGTCGGTGGCACGCTGGAGCTTATCGGCCCACCTCCATGCAGCGACAAGGCGCCCAACGCCTTTGACCTTCCTCGCGAAGTACCCATCTTCGTACACCTCTTCCGCATGATGACGCGCCCGCCCCCAAAGCTCTGCCACCTCCTTTTTCCAGGTGGCATCACGGGCTTCATAGGCCGCCCGGTACCTGGCTTCCTCCTCCGCCATCTCCCTCTTGAACGCCACTTGCCCGACTTTCTCAGCCGGCGGCAGCGACTTCCATAGACAAAGATTGTACTGGTCCCAAAACCAGTCCAAAGTTAGGGGGTCCGGTGCAACCTCGTCCGGTGGTGCGTAGGGGTCCTCGTCGCTACTATTCGAGTGAGCGTCCTCGGGGGGCGGAGACTCCTCATCGGCGTGTGGGCAGACCGGCAGCACCATGACAGAGATTTGAGAGAGAGAGAGAGAGAGAGAGAGAGAGAGGGAGAGAGCGAGGGGAGTATGTAGATGAGAATGCAGGTGGGACGACATGAGCAAGGTAGTATTTACTGGCAGCCCGAATCTAGATCGACGAGAACAATACACACACCGGTCCCGGAATTTACGAGTACTGTAGTTTGAATTACACACGATTCCTGCAGCAAAATTCGTGTGTGAACATAATAGCTAACGGTTTCCAATACAGAACCGTGTCTGATTAATGATCCCACCCGCTCACCTACCAAACCTCGAGCCGCGAGATAGAGTGCCAATTGTGTGGGGGGCGGTTGTCTTGCCAGATCTTTACATTTTCTTTTTTGAACACCATATATTTACATCGTCTGATGATTTTTTTAACTCACACACAAGTACACAAAAATATGATTTTTCAAACCGTTATGGTTACCCGTTGCATGTAGATGTACTTCGAATTTGAATTACGGTCATTAAATGGCTAGAAAATCATTTAAATGTCTTTAAAAGGTCAAATGACCCCTGAAATTTTCCAAATTTTCACATGACAGTTGTATGAGTGCACGTTAAACATAGAAAAAAATTAAGGCCGTAAGAGGAAGATATCTCCCGTTCGTCATCAAACATGCATTGTTCCCTCTGGGAACCACGAACCTTCTAGTGAGTTGCTCCAGTTTGTGAGGGGGGTGTATCCAAACTTTTGTCAAAGAGGCCAATTTTTTTACCACATAATCTTGGTGGCATGACATTACATCAAGCAAGGTTTCATGTTTTTCTGATCATTTTTTAATTTTTTGGAATTAAAATGCCATGGCACTCCATGCGTACATATGCATGTGTCCATGTCGTGAGACCAATATGTTCGAAAATTCCTTCTAATTTACTGCACATGGAATTAACTCGCACACAATTACACAAATATGATTTTTCAAACCGTTATGGTTAGCCGTTGCATGTAGATGTAGTTCAAATTTGAATTACGGTCATTAAATGGCTAGAAAATCACCTAAATGTCTTTAAAAGGTCAAATGACCCCTAGGATTTTCCTAATTTTCACATTACAGTTGTAGTAGTGCACACTAAACGTAGAAAAAATTTGAAGGCCGTAAGAGGAAGCTATCTCCCGTTCGTCATCGTACATGCATTGTTCCCTCTCGGAACCACGAGCCTTCTAGTGAGTTGCTCTGGTTTGTGAGGGGGTGTGTCCAAACTTTCGTCAAATAGGCCAATTTTTTTACCACATCATCTAGGTGGCATGACATTACATCAAGCAAGGTTTCATGTTTTTCTGATCATTTTTTTGGAATTAAAATGCCATGGCACTCCATGCATACATATGCATGTGTCCATGTCGTGAGACCAATATGTTTGAAAATTCCTTCTAATTTACTGCACATGGAATTAACTCGCACACAAGTACACAAAAATATGATTTTTCAAACCGTTATGGTTAGCCGTTGCATGTAGATTTAGTTCAAATTTGAATTACGGTCATTAAATGGCTAGAAAATCACTTAAATGCCTTTAAAAGGTCAAATGACCCCTGAAATTTTCCACATTTTCACATGATAGTTGTATTAGTGCACGTTAAACATAGAAAAAAATTGAAGGCCGTAAGAGGAAGCTATCTCACATTCTTCATCAAACATGCATTGTTCCCTCTCGGAACCACGAGCCTTCTAGTGAGTTGCTCCGGCTTGTGAGGGGGTTTGTCCAAACTTTCGTCAAACAGGCCATTTTTTTACCACATCATCTTGGTGGCATGACATTACATCAAGCAAGGTTTCATGTGTTTCTGATATTTTTTAAATTTTTTGAAATTAAAATGCCATATGGTACTCCATGCATACATATGCATGTGTCCATGTCATGAGACCAATATGTTTGAAAATTCCTTCTAATTTACTGCACATGGAATTAAATCGCACACAAGTACAAAAAAATATGATTTTTCAAACCGTTATGGTTAGCCGTTGCATGTAGATGTAGTTCAAATTTGAATTACGGTCATTAAATGGCTAGAAAATCACTTAAATGTCTTCAAAAGGTCAAATGACCCCTGAAATTTTCCAAATTTTCACATGACAGTTGTATTAGTGCACGTTACATGTAGAAAAAATTTGAAGGCTGTAAGAGGAAGCTATCTCCCGTTCATCATCAAACATGCACTGTTCCCTCTCGGAACCACGAGCGTTCTAGTGAGTTGCTCCGGTTTGTGAGGGGTGTGTGTCCAAACTTTCGTCACACATGACAATTTTTTTACCACATCATCTTGGTGGCATGACATTACATCAAACAAGGTTTCATGTGTTTCTGATTTTTTTTTGGAATTTACATGCCATGGCACTCCATGCTTAATTGTGTCATAGCCGTTAGACCAATATGTTTAAAATCCCTTCCAATTTACTACACACGGAATTAAATCGCACACAAGTACAAAAAATATGACTTTTCAAACCGTTATGGTTAGCTGTTGCATGTACATGTAGTTCAAATTTGAATTACGGTCATTAAATGGATAGAAAATCACTTAAATGTCTTAAAAGGTCAAATGACCGCTAAAATTTTCCAATATTTGACATGACAGTTGTATTAGTACTACAAAATTTCTCGTACATTTAAAACACCATCCGTTGCCACTTTACTCCAAATTCATCTTTCACTGCTAATAAAAAATATCTACAACATCACACACAGTTGTTTTCTAGGAACCGTTTGCGATGAAAATATTTTGGTCTATTTAAGTCTCCCTCCTTAAGCTTCGCCGGCTCGTCTGCTCCAGTGCCGGCAACCCCCGAATCTACGAATCCCGATCCCCATTCCCACACCCCCTTCTTCCAAAGATGACGCCGTGGAAACACTTCGTGAAGGCCCGTACGATGGTCACGTCCCCCGCGAGTGCTGCCGCCTGCCCCGAGAGCGCGGCCGCATAGGCCGTGAGTGCCGCCGCATCCGCATTGAGCGCGGACGGTTCCGCTGAGAGGGCATCTACGGCAGCCGACAGGGCAGCTGCAGCAGCCGAGACGGCTGCAGCTGCTGCTGCGACGGCGGCTGCAAAGGCTGAGAGCGCTCGAGCTGCCGTTCGTGCCACCGATGTCGCCCTGGCCCGGGTCGAGGCCATCCACGCCAAGATCGATGATGCACACGCCAAGATATTCCAGGCCACCTCGGACTCCAGCATGCAAGCCATGTCCGAAAAGGCGGCGGTGGCCATGGAGCACCTGCTTCCTCATGAGGTCGCCGAGCGGGGGCTGGAGATGCAGGAGGCGGCGGAGATCGATGAGCGCCGGGAGGAGGAGTTTCGCGTGGCCAAGGTCGAGGTAGAGAAGAGTCTGTCCGTCGAGGAATCGACGGTGGATTACAACGCGAGCTCTGGCGCAGCCACTACTACGAGTACTACAACCTTGAGGGCGGCGCCGAGGACGAGGACGAGGGCGCGGTCGACTTCAGCACGGGGGACGTGGAGTCCACCAATGGCGGCATGTCACCAGGACAAGTCATCGACGTCTCATCTCACACCGGAGATGCATAGTCCGGCGCGGCGGTGGATTTGTTAAAATTATGCGTACTTAGGCTTTGTTTTTAATGTTGGCCTTTGTTAGAGCAATGGTTAGGTCAACTGGCTCTGTTTAATTACTAAAATTGCTCGATTCAGTAAGTGTGGTTTGTCTGCTGTATGCTCTTTTGTGTGCCTAAATTAGCAAGCGATGTTAAATTATGCAGTGACGTACCCGAGGAAATTTCCACCAAAATTTGAATTATTAAACTCATCCCATGCGCGTAAAGCAGAAGAATTGTTTGCGATGCACACAATCGTTCAAAGCGAATGGTCCGGCGGCACCGCACACAAAGTTTCCCTCCACATTTCCAAAATTTTGGCCTACTGCCAAAATATCTACCCCCGCCCCTCCCCCCTTCCCCACCCCCTTTTCTCCCCGACCACAAGTCACATTTCCCCTGTTTCCTCCTTCCTTCCTTCCTTCCTAAGCTATAGCCGCTTCCTCGCTCTCCCTGTCCCGCATCCTACCGCCGGGGTCGCCATAGTCTTCTTCAAAGACCTCTCCAGCGGTTCCTCCTCCAGCGACGACTCCTTCACCACTCGGGTATGCCTCTCTTCTCACTCTCGAGCTATGTCTTGGAATGAAGGATTTTTACCCGGCGGTGGATTTGAGTCATTTCTTCCTCTTGTAGCTCCCTAGGACCATCAATGGCAACGAATGGAGCGGGGTGGCTGAAGATCTATCTTCTCATTGTCACCATCAATCTCCATGCGTGAAGCTAGTTGCGTTTGAATTTGTGGATAGTGGGAGGAAGTTTCTGGCATATGCAGAGAAGGTGAGACCCTCTTTCGTTGTTACAAATCATTTGTTAGATGTGATTCAGACACTGTCACAGTCCCAACCCATTCGTATCACACCTTCAACCAAACGCATCCTAAGACAGTGTCACAATTTGTACCTAGTATCTAAAATTGTTGCCATCTCATCAGCGGTGCCATTAAAAAATTATTTGGCACCACTTCAGCAGTTTGTGCAGCCAACTTTGGTCCACACATCTGAGCAGCCAAGCAGTAAAATATTAAATCTTTATGGCATGAAGGAACTGGGCATCGGAGCAACTAGGTGCTCCGGAGTCCGGGTCCCAAATTGTTTTCCGCTGCATCGGCTCGCCAGTGCAGGGCACCGGTGCGAGATGTAGCAACAGTTGTCTTCACACCAGTTTTGTCATACATAGTGGACGGCTTTAGTGCTATTAGTTCTATGTTACTAAATTTGTGCATGTACACACATGTTAGTATCAATTTGTTGTCATCCAAACACTGTCGCTATGCTGTTGCAGTTATATTTACCTTCCTCATAAAATGTTCAATTTGTTATTTATTGTACATGAGTAAGAACTTGTAGCGTTGTTGTAGTTAATTATAGCTTCTGATGTTGCAGAATTTGGTTGTAGTCTCAATAGCAATTAATTCATTTGCACATTGATCTTTTTGAGAAGTTATGTCATAATTAACATGTTTCTTCAGTTTTTCAAAATAAGCATTGGTGATTTTCTATGTTGCTATAAAGCCATTTCCCCTACAATTGTTACAGATCTAGTTTTAAATATTATAGGATGAACGGATGTAGGGGAACATAGTAATTTCAAAAATTTCCTACGAACACGCAAGATCATGGTGATGCATAGCAACAAGAGGGGAGAGTGTTGTCCATGTACCCTCGTAGACCGTAAGCGGAAGCGTTATGATAACGCGGTTGATGTAGTCGTACGTCTTCACGATCGACCGATCCTAGCACCGAAAGTATGGCACCTCCGTGATCTGCACATGTTCGGCTAGGTGACGTCCCATGAACTCACGATCCAGCAGAGTGTCGAGGGAGAGCTTCGTCAGCACGACGGCGTGATGACGGTGATGATGAAGCTACCGGCGCAGGGCTTCGCCTAGGCAGTACAACGATATGACCGAGGTGGATTATGGTGGAGGGGGGCACCGCACACGGCTAAGAGATCAATGATCAACTTGTGTGTCTATGGGGTGCCCCCTGGCCACGTATATAAAGGATGGAGGGAGGAGGAGGCTGGCCCTCATAGGGCGTGCCCAAAGTGTGGAGTCCTACTAGGACTCCCTAGTCCTAATAGGATTCCACCTCCCACATGGAATAGGAAAAAGGGAAGGGAGAAGGAGAAGGAAGGAAGGGGGCGCCCCCTTTCCCTAGTCCAATTCGGACCAGTCCATGGGGAAGGGGCGCAGCCACCCTTGAGGCCTTTCTCTCCTTTCCCGTATGGCCCATTAAGGCCCAATACGAATTCCCGTAACTCTCCGGTACTACGAAAAATACCCGAATCACTCGGAACCTTTCCGATGTCCGAATATAGCCTTCCAATATATCAATCTTTACGTCTCGACCATTTCGAGACTCCTCGTCATGTCCCTGATCTCATCACATAATTCATAATACAAATCGTCACCTAACGTTAAGCGTGCGGACCCTACGTGTTCGAGAACTATGTAGACATGACCGAGACTCATCTCCGGTCAATAACCAATAGCGGAACCTGGATGCTCATATTGGTTCCTACATATTCTATGAAGATCTTTATCGGTCAAACCGCATAACAACATACGTTGTTCCCTTTGTCATCGGTATGTTACTTGCCTGAGATTCGATCATCGGTATCTCAATACCTAGTTCAATCTCGTTACCGGCAAGTCTCTTTACTCGTTCCGTAATGCATCATCCCGCAACTACCTTATTAGTCACAATGCTTGCAAGGCTTATAGTGATGTGCATTACCGAGAGGGCCCAGAGATACCTCTCCGATACACGGAGTGACAAATCCTAATCTCGATCTACGCCAACTCAACAAACACCATCGGAGACACCTGTAGAGCATCTTTATAATCACCCAGTTACGTTGTGACTTTTGATAGCACACAAGGTGTTCCTCCGGTATTCGGGAGTTGCATAATCTCATAGTCATAGGAACATGTATGAGTCATGAAGAAAGCAGTAGCAATGAAACTGTAACGATCATAATGCTAAGCTAACGAATGGGTCTTGTCCATCACATCATTCTCCTAATGATGTGCTCCTGTTCATCAAATGACAACACATGTCTATGGTTAGGAAACATAACCATCTTTGATAAACGAGCTTGTCAAGTAGAGGCATACCAGGGACACTTTGTTTTTGTCTATGTATTCCCACATGTACTAAGTTTCGGGTTAGTACAATTCTAGCATGAATAATAAACATTTATCATGAAATAAGGTAATAAATAATAACTTTATTATTGCCTCTAGGGCATATTTCCTTGAGTCTCCCACTTGCACTAGAGTCAATAATCTAGTTCACATCGCCATGTGATTTAACACCAATAGTTCACATCACCCGTGGTTGAGCCGCCGCCTCACCCCCGCCTCTGCTGCAGGCTGGCACCTCTAAGCCGCCACGGCTGCACTCCGTTGCTACCCATGGTCAAACCAGACCCGAATTAGTCACCTATTAAGCCGCCCCTCGCCAGCGTGCCGAGCTACTGCCGCGGCCGCGTCGTCAAATCCGAATAGATGATCAATTTTTACTGCAGCCATTTTGTCGCCAAGGCCGACAGGAATTGTGCTACAACCACTATGCACTGCGTCAGATATATCAACAAGCGCGTATAGGCAAGGGTCAAATCCCGAGGTAGTTTCATAAAGTGATCTGCTACTGCCACTGCTGAGCCACCGGACGTTGTCGTCGCCGCAGCCTTGCCACCTTGGCCAAGCTGTCGTGCTGGGGGCTTCCCTGAGCCACCTCGTTTCTGCCGCGACGAACGGATCATCGGTCGACCGAGTAAATCAAGTTGTCAGTTTAAATCTGTTTTATTAACACATATTGTTTTTTCTTCAAAGAACAGTTTATCTTGCCTTGGTCTGCAATATTGTTTATGCAGGACAATTATTCACTTCAAGAATGATCATTATGTCATGGATATAAAGCTAGAGCCAATATTATCAAGCACCATCATCCAGCCATACCGTATTGTTCAATAAATGTGTGTGCAACCGCCGCCTCTGTGGCTCAGCCTACAACAACAAACACTGCACCGGCTCTCTCGTCTGTGCCGGTTTACAACACCAAAGATAACTCACCAGCCCGCCTCCGTAGCCGACTCTTCCGTCCGCACCAGCTTACAACACCGCGGTTGATTCATCTATCTGAGCCGCCTCTGATGTTGCGGTCGTATTTTCCATCCATCTCTCGCGGCCTGGTCTACATCAACACACCGGGCCGCACCTGTCTGCATGAGTTGTTTATTGAGTATGAGCAAGTCACTGCTTGGGAAGCCCGGTTTTCTTCCAACAAATTGGAAGCAAAATTATCATGTATTATCAGCCGCCGTCTGCACTGGATGGCTCACTGGGCATGCGCACAAGTCGCCACCACTACAGTTTGGTTAACTTCAAATAGCCAGTTGGAAGGAACCATTGGGCGAGTTGATGACATGGCTCATACTAGTTCATTTATAACCCGCCGCAGTCATTTCAACATTCTGTGGATTCACATCGCACTATCAACGCCAATGATATACACCTCCTTCTACGGTCAAATATGGAGAATCTCAAGCCAACTCCTCGAGTCATCTTGAGACTCGGGGGCTACAATGGCATGATTAGGCAGAATTGGCCGGTTTCAATGCATTCAAGAACTCCGGGTCATTGGAGGGAAAAGTAACCCGGCCCCAGAGATTACTGCTCTATCGATGAAAATTTAAAAGCCCGTCAGAAAAATTTCGGCTCATAATGATGCGTCCGGTTCAAAATCCGGTTTAAGAGGGAACTGTCTCCCACAAAGCTCTGAAGCTTTCAAATCCGGTTTAAAAATTCCGGTTCAAGAAGAAATTATCTCTCGCAAAGCTCGAGTTCTCAGGAAAAATTAAAGGGACCAAAGAGGCTCTGTTGCAAGGCACAACTCAAACATAGGTACCATGCTTCAAAAGACCATTGGGGACTGATTGTGTTTGAATCTAGCTTAACCCCTTTTGGGTCTTACTTTGATCGTAGAGCTCGGCAGAGGGTTCGAGAATAGGGTAGGGTTTTTTACGGTCGGGTCCCCTACCACTAGTCCGGCTAGCCTTCTTTCGGGCAGGAAGTT